>PVIU01013818.1:41404-54512 GCA_004026605.1 Ondatra zibethicus | reverse complement strand
GAAATAAACTCTTTCCTTCCTAGGTTGCTATTAGGGAAAGTGTTTTACTTTTTTGTGACAACAATGGACATCAAACTAGACCACAAGTGTGCTAACTTATGGGATTCATGACAGCCTACATATAGAGCACGACCACAATTTATAAATCCAAATGATAATTATTCAGAATCCATGCTTTATTCTTAAACATGCCCTGGTTCATTAAATATATAGAAGACCTACCTTAACTATAACATTGCATCTGTAGGAAGAACTAAGAGTAAACTTTCAATTAGTAAGTTCCAAAATGAGAAGGAAAAAAAATAAACATTGTGCTTTTGAAAATAAAAAAAAAGAAATGGTATATTCAAAATTAGATTTTTTCTTATACAGACATATATTATTTTCATACCATAGTAAAACTTTTATCAGTATTTAATTATCCTTGCCATAAAATGCAAAGTTTTAATATGATTAACATAATCTTTACAGGAGGATTCATGCCTATAATCTCAGCATTTGGAAGAAATTTGCAGTTGGATCTCAGAGTTTAATATCATTCTGGTCTATAGTCGAGGTCCAGGACAGGGAGGGCCACAAGGAGAAACCCTGTATGGAAAACTGGAAGAAAAAAATAAAGAAGAGAGAGAGAAAGAGAGAGAGAGAGAGAGAGAGAGAGAGAGAGAGAGAGAGAGTGTGTTAAAGAGTCTCAATATATACTGATTTTGAAAGCATGATGAATTTCAATACTCCCAATGCTCTCTTTTGACTAACTTGTTACAGGTATGTGTGTATGTGTGTGATTGCTTATTTTTTATGAATTGCTTCACCAAATTGAATATAAACTTTATATTCATAATCACTCAGTGTTGTTTCTTTAATGATCAGGCACTTCCAATTGTATTTGTTAAGTAATTGGATTAAAGTCATGAACCTAATGTTCAATGTAATATCCCCTATATAAAAATAACTGAAATGAAATGAAATGAAATTTCATGCATGGGCAGCCCTTATATGGCAGTTCTGTTGAACTTGTCCATATTGGGTTTATGGTCTAAGTTGATGAGGACAACTGACCAGGTCCCTTCCTCAGGAGGGCACCATATCTCAATACAGATGGCTGTGAGCCACCATGTGATTGCTGGGAATTCAACTTGGGACCTTTGCAAGAGCAGGCATTGCTCTTAACTGCTGATCCACCTCTCCAATGTCATTTAAGAAAAATTCAATAAAAATCCTGCAACCTGTTCTATCTAGGTTAAGTTAATGTCATTAATATTTTTATATCAACAGTTAAACTGTTTTGCAACAAATAATTTGAAAAATCTGTCATTATACTCATTTTCAAGTTTGATAATCATTATCAAAAAATTTTCTACATACTGAAAATTGAACAACAAAGGAAAATGTCCCTAATCTTCCCTAAACTGCATTTAAAATGAATAGCATTGACAAATATGAAAAGAAAATCAACAATATGCAATATGCCTTATTATCAATGGCATATTAAATTTATGTATATGTGTATAAATATTATCTCTATATATGTTTATATATTTACTTGTGCATGTGCGCAAATGTGAGAAAAGACAGATGGAGGGATGGATGAACATATTTATTGAGGAATAATTCCAGTTCAAATACAATAATTGCCATGTACTGTTATAAGCTCTTTCTAGAAGCACAGCCATTCTTGGATAAGTGGATGCTTGCCCTTTGGATGAAGTTCACAGGAACTTTTGCAGAGTAAAATTTACAAAGTGAATCAGGGTTCTTTCTTAAGTAACACATTATTTTTTTACTTCTGGAAAAATTGTCTAGAGTTTAAAATATTCTAACCTGAAAACTAATTTTAATGTGATTTTTTTCTCTGTGTCGTTTCAATGAGAAGTTCTATCACAGACTCTAACTTAAAGAAGTTCAGTATTTTACCATTTAATATCTCTCTTAATAGACACAGGGTTTATCATACTAACTTAATAGAAAAAAATATATTCATAAAAGGAAGTGAAAATATGAAAATACTCCTTTGTGTGCATAGTTAGATTAGGTGATAGGATACCTGTGAAGAGTGTGTTATTCAGAGCTTAAATGAGAAGATTTGGGAATTCTGATTAATGTTTACTATCAAAAATCTATGAATGTGGCATGATTTTTCAACATCATCTGCAATGAAAGGAGAGGTTATATATAATTCAGGTGTTATTCTTAAAGCAATGCTTGCTTTTAAGACTCAATATCAATGGCAGAATATTTATTTCTATCAGAAACCAAACCCTTTGAAAAGTATGGAGTAGAAAATAACCTGGCAGAGTACATGAAAAATAATGATAGAAAATCTATCATGTGACCAAAGAAGAATTCCTTATTGAATGCAAACTATACACACTTGGAGTGTATATGGAGTTCAGTCACAGGCATGGAAGGATAAGGGATGGTGCTTATGATTGCTTCCATCTATTTTGGTCTTTTAACTGTCAGCTCGTGGTTGACAAGTTGAATAATTGGAGAAGGCATCTGTTGACTTCAGACAGAATGCTTGTTGTATATGATGTGACGTCTACTTTCTATTCGACTTTTAAGTAGTTTTGAATAGAGAAATCATCTATTTTCAGTTTTCTGAAATTATAAAATAAATTTCCTTTTAACAATTTTGGACAAAAAATAAACTGCTATCTTTTTGCTTACCATGAATTTTAAAAACTCTATCTAATTTGATAAAAATCAGAAAGTGGTGAATAGTTATTTAAACATCTTTATAGAGCATATGTGGCCTTACTTTTTAGAAATGTGCTCATGTGTTCAATGACGATTTTTTTCAGATAATTACTTATTATTGATGAACAGTGTAATTATTCTCCGAGTTAATGCATGTATAATTCAGTGCTGCTTTTGCTCCTGCAGCTGCTGCAACGGCAATGCCATACAGATACGTCATTGCTCTTTTAATTCTTCTTTGTCTTACCCAGATAGATACAGACATTCATTTCCTGTTTCTTTCTTTTTATTATTTTTTCATCCTCTGGTGCACAACACTGCCATATCGTGTAATGAGAAGCTTTCATGTAGCCATGTGTGTAGGAATAAATTATCTAGCTCTTTTTGGCATTAGAAATGAAGGATCAGATGGTTGTTTTCTCTTTCAAAAATATCCTAGCTGCCATTGGACACCTGTACCTGCTCATTAAGAGATGGGATCTTGCACAATGGTCTCCTGCCCACATTAGAATGTCACCTAGTGTTATCATTATGCTGGTCGTGTTCCCTTAACCATATTGTTGACATTTTGCCAATGCAATGTTCTTATATCTAGACAGTAATATATAGAAGCAGGTACCTTGTTCCACTGGTACTTAAAGTCTTTATGCCTCATCTTTCATAGTTCTCCCTGACCCTTAGCAGTACAGATATCACTGCAGATGTGGACCTCTGAAATATCCTCCATGTTTTGAAAAAAAGAAGCTAGCATGATGAAGACTAGAATTCAAGGTCTCAATTCTAGAGGAAGATCTACATTTGGTCAATGGCTGCTAAGAGAGAAAAAATTGTTTAACCCCAGAAAAGGATTCTCACAGAAATCGTCCAACCTCAAGTGTTCAGCACAGGGCACATGTATATAAAACATCTAAATGGATACAATAGGTTGTATATGTGTGTGTGTGTGTACAGCAAATAATCAAGCATAAGATCTTGAATGTAGCTGGAAGTAAGAGTGACATTGGAGTAGATGAAGGTGGAAGGTAGAGGCAGGGCTGACAATTATGCAATGCTCATATATGAAGTTTAAAAATAGAAAAAGAAAGAAAACACCAGCACATGAAACAAAATCTCTTACATATGTAATTGGGAAGTTCACTCCTGCTTTAGATGATGTCAAAATGCCAACACAATACTTTCTTAAAACAAAGAAGAAGAAAATAGAGCAAGAAGGGAGAGGAAAGAGAGAAGAAAGGAAAGCTATTTTAAGGGAGATCAATGGAGCTAGTAAGTGAGTGTATTTTCTTCTGGACATTAAATAAGCAGTTGTGCTCAATAAGATATTTTGAAGCAGTCATTAAAAAACCTTGTTATTTCACCCAGTGCCAACTTGTATTTTCTATTGTTCTTTCTTTTATTCTTCTTCCCTCACTTCCTTCCATCCTTCTTTCCTCCCTTCTTTAGTGGAGTGGGATGGAACAAGAGAGAAATCTAATTAAAAGTTATAATTTGAAAAGAATTATTTGGTTGGAAATAATACATAATAGTACTTCCATATAATCATTACTAGTATAATTGTATCATAGTTCATATTACATAAGTAATGATATTAACATTTAGAAACACTGTATTTATTAAAGAATATACGTCTTTAATTGTATTATGCATTCACTTAATATTTATGAACACTCATAGTCGTTTTACTGTTTGAAGACAGAGAAAATCATGAACATGAAACTTGGCTATCAGTTACTTACTTACCATTATGTTGATTGAACTACTTTGTTGAACTGTGATAGTCACCTGTTAGACAAATGCCCAACTCCATAACTGATATAACCCATCCCACTCCTTCATCTGGAATTTGCAAATTGGTAAACTTTTTCATCACATTCCAAACATTTAGGTTATGAAAATTATTGCTAATTGTTTCTTGGCAAAAAAAATCCTTGTCTATCAGTCAAGTTCATAATTAGTGGTGAATAAAGAATATTTCATCAGAAAAATATGCAATATAACACATTTGTTTGATCTCTTGCTATGCAATCAAGAATACTGAGATTTTAGTTGCATTCATGTGATATAATGCTCTATTTAAACGTTTTCTTGAATGCACTAGTACTAAAATGTACACATTAACTGGATTATCATTATTTATTGATTTCATATTACTCTGCTTTCTTTATGAATTTAGTCAGGCATTCCTTTGTGAATTACAGCATAGAAATTACTATACAAATTTTCTATTAAAAAAGAACAATGTACTTTATACCAATTCCCACATTTTATTCTTATTGCCCAATAATTTTTGTGTTTTGTTTGCGTGTGCATGTATATAGCTGTAAGTGCTGCCCATATTCATCCTCTGCACTAATGAACTAGTCTTTTATTACATTTGTAAATTACAAAGGAAATATAAAGTAGGAGAACCTCTTGTTGTTTGTAGCTCGCTACTGTGCTGAGAAACATTTAGGAAAATATAGTGTAACATTAAAAGTAGTAGACATTGGTTATAAATTCTATCATTAGTAGGCACAAAGTTGTTCTTGCAGTAATGACTAACCAACTTATTTCAACAAATGTTCCCTTTAGACTATCTTTTAATATTGTTTTGTAAACTGAAGTTTGGTTATGTAAGGGTTGACTTAATTAAGCAAGTGCTGCTTTGTAAAGAGAGCATGTAAAAGGCAGTAAAATGTCTCCTACAGTGCTGATTAAGGCTGAGAGTAGTTTTTTTGATGACACTTTTATGAGGAGCCTGACAATAGGGAAAAGACTCCACCTGAAATATGATTTGCCCAGTGTTTGACACTCATGGATGAAGGTAGGCTAGCAAGCAGATTATTGACTTTGATTGCTATTTTATTCTAATTTGTTTTATTATTATTTATTAATTTATCTAAGCACTGGATTTATCTGGATTATCTTCATGCTAGAACAGCACAACCACTGAGCTGCACTCATAGCCCTAAGACATTTTTAAAGTTTCTTTTTTTAGTATGTGTGTGTGTTCATATGTGTGTGTGTATGTGTGTTTCTGTGTGTCTGTGTCTGTGATGCACTATGTGTTTGCAGAGGTCAGGAAAAGGCTTTGGATCTTTTGCTGTTAGAGTGATAGGTGATTTTAAGTTGCCCCATTGAGAATCAAAAGCTGTCTGAGAGCAGTAACATTTTATAAATGCTGAACCAAACATTGTCTCATGTTGAATGACATTGATTTACCAGGTAGTTCATCAACAATCCAAAGATAAAAGTTGAAATGGAAGAGCAAAGTCATGAAAGATGCTAGAACATTTGGTAGAATATGATATTTATTTATCCAGTTAAATGTGAGTTACAAGAATTAGTAGTTTCAAATTTGTGTGAATATCACAAAAGTGTCAGAATGATGTTGGCTGCTGTGCCAGAAGTATCAAAATTTTTACAAATAACTGTGCTAGAATTTATCTTTGCTTAAAATATTAAGAAACCAATTTTTGCTGTTGCTAAGTTGCCAGTGATGATAGCAGGGAGGGGATGTTTAGTAATTTGACTCATTACTAAAACAAACTTTGCTTATGTAACTTTTTAACACAAATGAGATTTTGAAAATAGGTTCTACCTCCAAAAACAATATTTAGGGAAAAATATGAATCCACCATCTCTCTTCTCCTCTTGTGTCAAGGCAAAACACATCACTCACATGTATATGGATGTATCTATAGATTTGAGAAAGTCTCTGTCTATAGCCAAGGTTTGACTTTAACTCTGTGTAATCCTCCTGCCTCAAACTTAACAAGTACTGGTATTACTAACATGAAAGGCAATATTCCCCAATACGGGGGCTGCATTTTACCTGGATGCATCAGTGATGTGAATTATTACTATAGAAACAACTGACCCTAGTCAAACATGAACCGTGATTAAGAAGTAAATTTTTGCTGTTGTAGAGTTTGGAAACTGATGTCCTTGTTTGATAATAGAAGTGAGCATAACTATATCATCCTGAATGCTACACACTCCTCTAGAATGACATAGTGGATCACCAGTGTCTGAATTTCTTGTTTTCCCTTTAAAATGTAACTTTTGAACCTTCAGTATTCAGCTGGTATATATAAAGACTTTGGAAGTTAACATTGTCACACAACAGACAAAAAATATGAAAACATTGAATTGGTATTGATTTCCTTTGGATATGTTAAAAAGAGAAGTATCTGTGAAAGATATCTACCCATTCTGAAGATAGGAACAGTAGAGATACACAGGTTAGATCTGTCTCCCAGGAACAGAAACTGTTGGTATGAAGCATTGATACCCACAACAGGAGCGAAAGAGAAAAAAATAGAAAATGATTCACAATGAAATAAAAAAGAAAAAGATATTCTGAGGGATAAAGAAACAGAAAGGCTATGTTTACTTCCAAATTTTGCCACAAGGAACTTTAAATATTCTTAACCATGACTATTTTAGAAAGCAACAATCAAACAAACACAAAATCTTTTTTAGCTCTCATAAACGAGGAAAAATTAAGCACCTTAAAGCACACTGAGTATTCTCCACAGACACACTTCCTTTTCCGCCGGGAGAGAGATTATCAAATGAGGAATATTTGCAAACTCTATCCTGGTCTCTTTTTTTCTATCTATCTAGAGATAGTCTATAAATAAAAACATATAGAGTTTCCATAGCCTAGGGACACATACACACTAAAAGATTGAGATTTATCCCCCCAAAATCAGAACATTTGTATTTCTCTTAGCATTACTGCCATGCCAAAAATTCTCCAGTGTAGTAACAATGAATCAAGGCTGCATGAGCTGTGTGACAAAGAGTGTACTTAAGAAGTTCTTAGGGACACATAAGACAATGAGTGAGACAAGAAAAGCACACAAAGGAGTTTGTTTATTTTGGAATGAACAGAAAGCTGCATTCAAAATTAACCACAGGCAAAGTCTAGTTAAATGAATATGATAGCTATCACTAAAGGTCTTTCTCTGTGTTCCTATTACCTGAAACATGATGCTTAACTTCCAATAAAAGATTACAAGGTGTGCTAATCGATAACTAAAAGTAAACCAGATTAGACAGATACATAAATAATAAATCAAATCCCCAAAAATACACATATAAGCCTTTCAAGCATAAACAAACCAACTAAAGATGATGTAGAAATGTTAGAAGAAAGCACTGGAGAAAATAGTATTTGAATGATTAAACAACAAAATTACAGAAAACTAGTATATAGGATCTATGCATTTAAGTACATGCTAAGAATAAACAATAAATGTCTTGAAATAAAGATAACCAAATGAAAACAACATTATAGAATTCATTGATGGCCTAAACAATGATAGTGCCTACTTCTTTTACAATACTTCTCTAATAGTTTGAAAACACTTGATGTAACTTTGAAGTGGTGTAATTGCCCAGTATTCTTAGCACATGTTTAAAAGTATGAGTACTTAGACAATCATTTAAAAGTGGAGACTGAGGAAATAGTTTTGTAGTAAAAGTGCTCATAACAAAAGCCTGAGGACTTAGCTATGTCCACTGGTTCTCAGCTCCTGAGGATCAATTTATATTCTCATTGAATTGTATTGTGTCCAGTTGTCGTTTTCTGTGATGGTCATTATTTGTTGCAAAGAATTGCTTCTTTAATCAGGGATAGTGGCTATACTTATCTGTAAATATGATGATAAAATTGAGACTAGTGTAAGGGATTATGCTGGTAATACAAAATAGGGGATTCAGATTTTCTACAAGGTTATTAACTTTTCTAGGTACAGTAAGCTGACTAAGTTTACAGTGTCAGACATAATTTACCTCCTCTTGTATGGGTATTAAATCCAATTAAACAGGTGTTGGTTGCTACTAGCATGTGAATACTACTTCCTGCACCTTCATGCATATATTAGGAACCCTGAGTATTTAAATGCCCAAATTGATTGTTAACTGTCAAGTACACAGATACACCATGTTAAATTAGACTATTTGATATTATAGATATACACATGCAAGAAATTTTTTAACATTGTCTCCTAAACCATTGTACATTAGAATACATATTTAGAATGTTGTTAGGGGTTATAATTTTTTAATAAATTAATGTTTGTAAGGTCTTCTGCAAGACCCATGACTTCACTAGTAATTGGCGAGGTTTCCAGTGCCAGGCAAGAATTTCCTTTGTTAGGAGGCCCTTAAGTTCAATTAGAGAGATTTTCATTACTGTGATAGTATGTGTGCCACTGCAACACATTAAGTTTATTGTGGGATGCTGAACAATGTCATAAGAAATTGTCTTAATTTGGCTTTATATTGTTGTGAAGAGATAGCATGACCATGGCAACTCTTATGAATAAAAATATTTAATTGAGGTGGGTGGCTTACAGTTTCAGAGGTTTACTCCATTATCATCAGAATGGGAAGCACAGCAAAATGCAGGCAGATGTGGAGCTGGTATCTTAATCCTACTTGAGTTCTTGTTCTTATTTCCTTCAGTAATGCACTACAGTGTGGAAATGTAATCCATAGAAGCCCTATTCTCCCCAAATTGCTGTAGGTTATGGTATTTCTTCATAGCAATAGGAACAATAATGAAGACACACACATTTGCATGCACACGCACACACACACCACATGTGTATGTATGTATATGTTGCATATATATTATTGTAATGTTTATGTTGCTGTATATATTATACACACATATATACATACATATATATGTTTATATATATATATATATTCCTAAAAATACCCTGCTCCCTCTGTTTTATGTTATTTGTATGAATGGTTTAATGGACCTTGGAGGAGAACCTACAATTACTACTTATTAAACCAGCACAATCTTAAATGGCACTCTGAATATTTAACCTCATACCCATAGAGAAATATTGACTATGTTATTTGATTTTTTTCTCCATTGTGCTGGTACTTAGATGCTTTTCCATTTTGATCTTTCATTTCTTTCAGGAGTATACACCTCTTATATTCCACTTATATTTTGAGATTTTCCTGTTTTGATTCTTAAAATTTTCACTCATATCTGGATATCAGCTTTTTCTTAAACATAAGGATCATTTATGCTGTATCTGTGACTGAATCAATCATCAATCCCATTTTCAATCATTATTGTAAGGCTTATTCATTTCTCATTCGTGTCTCAACCAACATGATTGAAGAGACTAGTGTAGAGGGTGAATCATAGGGAGACAAATATCAGTGCACCCTGGAGTTTTAAATGTTTGAATAAAGTACAAAAATCTATAGATAGATTTGTTAGTGAGGCCTGGAGAAGGAGAATATGCTGCAGTTTTGGGATACATGGTAGTCAATAACAGGTAACAATTTGAGGATCTTTGTAGGCAGAGAAGGAGAATTGAAATTGAGTCCTTTGGGGGAGAGATTTGTCACAATACAGCACTATTGAATAATGCCAAGCACTGTAAATGTAGATAAATGATCATAAGTTCGGAAGTATTTTGGAATCTATCATTGTTCCAAGAACATTTCTTTAGCCCTTGTAAGAAAAACTGCACCCTTTCTTAGCACCTCTCTCTGTGTGTGCCTGTTTTAACATACCTCTCTTAAGAGCAAATAACTAACTTATGTCTTTTGTCATTCTTTTTGCTCGGAATCACTATTGCTCATTGGTAGAGTGAATACAGACAGTTGTGTGTGTGGGGGGGTGTTTTTGTTGGTTTGTTTCTTTTGAATCAGAATAGTAACTGTTGTCTAATCTTTGAAGAAAGTGCAGTTTCCTCAAAGAGTAGACAGCAGTTACTCTTGCGTTTGGAAGCATGAATGCTTAAATGCCCTAATTGGATGTCAGAACTCAAATACACTATGTACTGTGTTAAACCAGACTGACGTTTAGAAGTTTTAGATACACACATAGAATAAAGTTTTAACTTTGTTTCCTAAATCATGTATCAATAGTAATTTAAACAACATACAGTAATTTCCACTTACTATAATGCATTAGACAGATGTCCAGTTTGTGATTTACTGGATATTTACAGAAAAGTGGACTGTGCCATATGCAAACAATGTCAATATAAGACATGAATGTCAGTTTCCCCAAATGTGTAGTTTTATTTCTAATGTATATTTAATTTACCTAATTTTAATGAAAATTTCATATAATTGCAACTGTAGAATATTATGTTGAGAGATATAGCCCAGTGCTAATGTGGTCACCTAAAATGATTTGAATGATCAAATCATTTAGAATAAAGAGTAAGATATGCAGATTCAGTATACATTGTTAACGTGCCCATGGAAAGTGCTTGTGAAGAGTGATTGGATAGTCACAATGTTGTTGAATATGCATCAGAAATTAATGTTACCAAAAAAATTCTAGCCACAAGACTGTAAATGAACACAGGCAAATAAATTAAATAATAATAGTTTTTATTTCCTTAAATAATTTCTTTGTTTTTTTAAAGTTATATTAATTTTGTACTATTCGTATGACTGCTTTGCCCACATGTATGAATGTAAACCACCTGCATGCTTTGTGACTGTGTATGACAAAGGAAGGCATCAGATTCCCTGGAACTGGAATTAGACATAATTGGGAGCTGCCATGTGGATGGAGTGAAACAAGTGTGGTCCTCTGTAAAAGCTGAAAGTGATCTTCAGAGCTGAGCCAACTCTCTAGCCCAAGTAACTACTTTTTCCCATTGCATTTTTGTTATAGTAATATATAACTGTTATTTATCCATTACTATATTTTTATAATATATTAATAAAAATCAATGAATGTGTTGCTAAATACATTGTTGTTATTTAGTAAATTCTCTAATTTCCAATCTATTTATGAAAGCTTCCATGTTATAGATGAATATTAGAAGAGTTCACAGACAGAGCTATAAACTTAACCAAAAATAGATGTTCTATAGCACTAAGGATCAAACACCTTTATAATCTTTCTAATCTCAGTTTATTATAATCTCAATAATGTCTATCTGAATAAATATATGAAATCTAAGTGTTAAGGATTGTAATGTTTAGGTATATTCAAAAAAAATACAAAAAGTTTTACAGTTCTTTCTTTTCCTATTATTGGATTACTAAATTCAGTGGATTTTTATTTAATAAATTACCTTGTGTACTATCTACCCTATATTCATAAAGTGAGTCTTGACCTGAGTTTGTTTAGCTCCTGTAACAGCGATGGTATTGTTTCATACTGGTAACCATTTTTGAGATTTTCACATCTAATATTTCATATGTAAAATACATCAAAACAGATATGTATAACTTGTGCAAACACAGATAGTTAAATTACTAAAATAGGAATGTTCTACAGAGAGAAGAAAGTTGAGGCAGAAAATGGGTTCAAGAGTAGTCATAGTGTCATAAACATGTAATCATCCTAGCACTCAAGAGGCTAAGGGAAGAGGATTGCAAATCTGAATTTACCGGAAATATACAGATAAATAAATGATCTCAAGGAAACGAAATCAGATTAAAGAATATTTAAACAAAAAACATGAGATCATTCATTGAAAGAAAGTTCATTTCTTCAAATTGTTGACAATGAAAACGATGAATAGATTCTAAACAAACTGAGCAGGTACAAAATTTAGGAACACATAAACAAATCTTGAATGAAAAAAATGATTCTGTTATTATTTTCCAATATTTTTTCCACCATTATTTCCAGATGATAAATCTACTGCTGTGTTTTGAGTCAGGAATATCAACATGCTTGAAAAGACTGATAAAAATGAAAGTGATAGTTACAACATGAAATAACAGATATAATTAATGCAATGAATTAACCACATTGCACAGGAGATCAGACCCAACAGGTCAAGGAGAGCTCTTCTGATAAAGTGTCATTTGATCTGGGGTCAGAAAGAAAGAACAGTGAGAAAGCATTAAAGGTTTAGTGGCCATGGGGCAGAGGCAAGGATATAAAAAAGCACTTGGCACATGGCTGGAAATGATGTTTCTACTCTAGAGAGAAGAACTTTGGATTACGTTACAGAGTCAATGATACTGGCATGCCCTCCAAAAGAGATCTAGGGGTAAGCCAGGATATAAACAACAGACTGCCAGTTAAAGCAAAAAAATACACTCACATTAGCTCACATTTGAATGAGTTTTATAAGATTTTTTTTCACATTTAATTTTTTTATTATTGCATTATAAATAGTACCATTCAAAATTTCCACCTCCTCCGCTCCTCCCATTTCCCTCCCACTCCCCCACTCCCCCTCCCCTTTTCCCCTCCAGTCCTAAGAAAGGGCAGGTTACCCTGCCTTGTGGGAAGCCCAAGGCCCTCTTGCCTCCATCCAGGCCTAGGAAGGTGTGAATCCAAACTGACTAGGATCCCAAAAAGCCAGTACATGCAGTAGAATCAAATCCCAGTGCCATTATCATTGGCTTCTCAGTCAGTCCCCATTGTCAGTCATATTCAGAGAGTCTGTTTCGATCACATGCT
>PVIU01013818.1:0-41304 GCA_004026605.1 Ondatra zibethicus | reverse complement strand
CAACGTGGGTCTCTGTCTTTATCTCCATCTGTTGCCGGATGAAGTTTCTTCTGCTCTTCGACTGGACCTTGGGAACTCAATCCATTGCTCTGGTGTGAATGTGGGTCTCTGTCTCTATCTCCATCCATCGGACGAAATTTCTATGGATGTGATCAAGTTTTATAAGATTTTTTTGTTGGAATTCTCAGGAAAGCAAAATTGACAGAGCTGAAAGACTGTAGAAGTGACATGTGAATAAGTTGCTATCACATTGTTTTATTTAATTTTAAAACATAACATGATATTAAGTTTTTCAAAGACATGAATTAATAAGCCATAAGATAATTATACAGCATTAAAGAGAGATATTCCCACCTATTAATGAATATCTCAGTCAGACATTTTATGAGACTTCCACCTTCCACAGCATCTTAAAGGTTCAAGAGACCTTCTTCCCCTGAAAGTGAACTAAGATGACCTCATTCTCGTTCAAAATCTCCAATTGCTTCTGGCTCACAGAGAAAAGCATCAAAAACCCACAACTCTTGATCTATTCTACTTCACTTATTCATTATGACATGCTGTTATTTAAATGCGATATCTGTTAGTTACTGAGCTTGGCCCTTATATATGGGGTTTCCTGTGCATTTAATATTTATTTTCTTTTTAAATTGTTTCCAATCAATTTATTCTTCATCTGTCTGTTTAAAACACATTTTAGGATATATTTTCATGATGGTTTAACCCAGGGTAGGAGACTCACCATTCTTATTTGTTTTTCTTAGCATTTACCACTGCTGACTTGTGCCTACTTCAGTGTGTTTTATCTGATTCCTCCTACTACACTGTAAAGTTCATGGAAGCAAGGCCAATGTTTACTTCAAAGTCTAATTCTCAGCATACAATTGCCCAGGAGGTTATAAGTAGAAAGTACTTATCTGTGAAATGAATGAATGTAAATATAACCAGCAGTGCGTTTCTTACCTACTAAAATCATAATGGCAAGTTTTATAATTATTATTATTGTTGAATCCTCAGTTTATAGTTTGTAAAATGTAAACTTTGGGAATTAATCTTTTAAATGCTGCTTTCCAAAAAAGGTTCTGGCTGGGTCTCCTGAATTCCAGATATTAAAGCTTAACTCAGCAGAGCATGAAAAATATAAAGTTTTAACTTCCACAGATTCATCATATTTGATGAATCAAATGCTAATGCTAAAAATGATAGGATTTTGCTTTGTTTCAATGCTATATATACCTTTCTCCCTCCATTAGTGTGAATAATTGAGAATTAGTAATATTTTAATCATTTTTTCTCATGCTTTGCTGAATTGTATCAACTAGAAAATAGTATGTTTTCCACACACCAAATAACTGAAATCTGTAATATATCATTAAATATATTAAACAATGTATGAAAGCAGCATATTTGTTGAAAAGACTTTTTTTAAATTCATATGTTTATATCATAATATGGGAATGTCCTGGCTGATTTTATGTCAACTTAACACTAACGAAAGTCATCATAGAGGAGTGTTTTTTAGTTGAGAACATTTTTCCATAAGATTTTTTTAGGTAGACCTTTAGAACATTTTCTTAATTAGTGATTGATGTGAGAGGGCTCACTCCATTGTTAGTGTTGCCATCCCTGGACTGATGGGGCTGCCTTCTGTAAGCTTTATGGGGCATGGCTATGTATGAGCTCCTGCCTACAGATTCCTGCCGTTTTGAGTTCTTCTCCTAACTTCCAACTTACTTTTGATTATGGCATTGTATCACAGTTCAGGCAATGGAAAAAACCATGTCTTTTTAGGTAGAAAAAAAGCTATCAGTGACTTACCCTAAGAAATAAAATAAAATGTAACCTTACCTGTCATTACAACTACTAAGGAGCATTCCAAGTTCAGAACCTGACAATACTACAGAGATAGTTGATGATCACCCCAGCCAACAAGAACCTAAATCAATTAAAAGGGAAAACAATACTGGGAAAATGCAAGTGATATAGCACAGATGTAGAGGGAGAGCATTTAGTCAATTCATAGTAAAACAAAACCACTCAGCAAACAAACAAAGAAGAAGAACTGGGTGTGAGCACAGAGACTGTTGCCATGGTAACTTCTCTGAAACCCACATGCAGTGATATTCCTTTCTGACTCAGTTTGGTGTCTTTTGCAGTGTAAAGACAATGACTCTACTGGTTTGTATTCTGTCAACATTGACTCAAAAAAAAAGGTCACTTGGGAGAAAGGAGCTTCAATTGTTAAGGTCCCTCCATTAGATTGGTTTGCAGTAAAATCAGTGGGGCATTTTCTGGATTGGTGATTGATGGGGAAGGACTCAGTATCCTGTGGGCAATGTTGTTCTGGACAGATGATCCTGTTGTGGTGGTTTGAACCACCATAGACTCATGTGTTTGAATGCTTGGCCATAGGGAGTGGTACTATTAGAAGATGTGTTCTTGATGGAGTAGGTGTAAATTTTTGGAAGCATGCCACTGTGGGGGTCAGCTTTGAGATCTCATAAGATCAAACTAGACATAGTATGGGACACAGTCTCCTTCTGAAGCCTGCCAATCAAGATGGAGTACTCTCACCTCCTTCTCCAGCACCTGCAAGCTACCATGCTTTTCACCATGATGATAATGGACTAAACCTCTGAAGCTGTAAGCCAGCCTCAATTAAATATTTTCCTTTCTAAGAGTTGCTGTGGTCAGGTTGTCTCTTCAACACAACAGAAATCTTAACTAAGACACCTAAGGTATGAAAGAAAGCAAAACCGAACATGCCAGGAAGGAGCAAGCCAGTAAGCAGTGTTCCCCCCACAGCCTCTACTTCAGTTCCATCAGCGATATAGTGGATCCTGGAAGCCCAGAATGAAGAAAATCCATTCCTTCACAAGCTGCTTTCATCGTGGTCTTCTTCAAAATAACAGAAAACAAACTAAGACAATGATCAAAGGTAATTTAGAGAGGAAAGGACTTAGTTGGCTTACCATGCCTGGTCACAGTCAATCAATGGGGGAATCCAAGGCAGAGACTCTAGCTGTACAGGAACCTGAAGTCATCAAGTGAATGAAAACAATGGAGGAATGCTACCTACTGGCATTGTATCAGTTAGGATTGCTATTGCTATGATGAAACATCACAACCAAACAAATTTATAAAAAGAAAGCATATGATTGGGAGTTGGCTTACAGAGGATTGGTCCATGATTATCATGGCAGAAAGTATGTCAACAGGCAGGGTGGTATGGTTCTGGGGCAGTAGCTGGGAGTTTTTTGGTTTTTTTATTTTTTTTTATATTTATTTATTTTGTATACAATATTCTGTCTACATGTATGCCTCCAGGCCAGTAGAGGGCACCAGACCTCATTACAGATGGTTGTGAGCCACTATGCGGTTGCTGGGAATTGAACTCAGGACCTTTGGAAGACGAGGCAATACTCTTAACCACTGAGCCATCTCTCCAGCCCAGTAGCTGGGAGTTTATATTTAACCTGCAAACTTCTAGCAGGAAGATAGCTGGGCCTTGCATGGACTTTTGAAATCTCAAAACCCATAATCTTCTAATAAGGTCACATCTACTTCAATAATTTCTCCTAACTGTTGAACAAATGGGGACGAAATACTCAAATGTATAAGCGTATGGGATCGATTCTCATTCATATCAACCTAGGAATGCTCTTTGCAGCTTGCTCACTCACTTTTCTTATACACTGTAGGACCACCAGCTCAGTGTTGGTATCACCCACATTTTCAGAAAATGACCCCTCCCATTCATCTCGTGTCTATCTGATGAAGGCATTTTATCTTCTGTTGTTTCCCTTTACCAGTTGAGTCTGGCTTGTTTCAAATTGGCAGAAGACTAAGCAGTATACCCATTTATTATGAGAGCTCATTTAACTGAAATAATAATATCCCAACATTTTCTTTTACTGTGGATAATTCTAACTTTTTCTTGTAATCTGACTGTAAAGATCATAGATTATTGGTTATGTTGCTGCAGAATATAATAAATACATTATTCTGCACATTGTTTCTTCATCCAAATACTTTTGTTCACATTTGATTATTTTAAAAAAATTCACATAAGTTGTTTTTCAAACTCGTAAAGTGCCTGGTTTTTAAATAACACATAAGCCATAGTTAATTTTGGCTGCACTTTCGGGATTATTTAATATTCATTTCCACAATAGAGCTAAAGGTCAGCTTTGAAAGAAGAATTAAGAAAATATATATTTAATTATTACTGAATATTTTCATACTTTTCTTATTCATAGACATGTAAGCCATACAGAACTATTACATATTGAGTCATATTGACTTCATTCTTCAGAAGACTGTATAAAGACTGAGAAATCATTCTGAGAAATCCAGTGGATAATTTGTTTTTTTGCTATGTATTTTTATTTATAAGATAGTTTAACTTAATAGAATTTTCTCTATCAAGGCACTTTACATAAGACTATTATGATTACACTTAAATAGATTTCATCAATAAGCAAAAATAATTCATTTAAAATATGTATAAAATTAAAAATAATTTTGCATTTCTTTTTGCAACATATATTAGTTCATAATGTTGATGCTTATATCATGCCATATATATTAGTCACTAAATGAGTCAGGCACTTTCAGGAGTAAACTTTTACAATCATCTTCTTTCAAAATATCCTTTACTTTATTATCACATGAAACTTTATAATATTACTGTCAGTTACCTTATACTTTAGTCTGGAACATGTCTAGGGATGGATCAAACTCTGAATGCAGATTGTGGAATCCATGAATAAATTTCCTGTGCTTCCTTTTCTCCAGCAAAACATTACTTGGAAATAACTGCCATCCTCTCCTTGCTCACATCAAACTATACTTTCTTTACTATGTTATGCCCTAGCAACGCGGTTTGACTTTTTACTTACCCTAGATGTGAACTTTCTGTTGGTTTCATATATATATTTGAAGGTGAATACACAGTCATGTAGCTCATTAATAAGCTCTGTGTTTGCTGAGTGAATATGCAATCCCTTACATATTCTTCAATGTTTTTTGCTAACATTGACCAGACTCATATATATTATTTATCCTCATCAGTCCATGCTTCAATTTGTCATCAGCTGATGTTCACTCTGTAAAGAAAAGGTAAAAGAAAAGAATATAGCTTTGTGATAGACATACTTTTGCCACAGTCATGAAAACTACAGTGGAAAGCAAATTAAACATATATTTGTTAATGTTCTAGAAAAAAGGTAGGTAACAAATGCCTTAGCATTTTTACATTTATATGTTTTAATCAGTCAGTGTAATGATCACTTTCCCAAAATATCATTTCTTTTGATTATGAGTCTAAGATCAAATTATAAACTATAAGTCTCTTAGAGTCCAAAAGAACCACTGTATTCAATTGATATTTAATCAAAAGGAATGGATATTGTAACTGTAATTATTGCTGGTTAACTGTTTTTGTTATATATTGTTTTACTATGTCAAGGTTAAACCCTTACTTTTTAATTAAGCAAAAAAGGAAAAACACAGTGTATCAATCTTTTTGTACACTATGAATATGTATTCCCCTTATTGACTAATAAAAGCTAATTGACTAATAGCCAGGCAAAATATATAGGTGGGATTATTAAACTGAGAATACAGGGAGAAAGAAGGATTGAGTCAGAGAGAGTCGCCAGGAGCCTCAGAGGGAACAGGATATGGCAAAGGATAGATAAAGCCATGAGCCATGTGACTTTAAAATGTAATCAGCTTGAGCTATTGGCTGAGCATTTACAATTAGTATAAACCTGTGTGGCAATTTGGAAGCATATCCTAGAACAGGAAAACTCCACCTAAAAATATGATATCATTGTGGGACTTCTAAATACATGATCATTTCTGGATTATCTCAGCCATTTACAAACCTAGACGTTCAGCTTACTTTGCTCTGCTTATATAATTTTGTTTCATTGTGTTCCTTGAGATAGCTCTACAACTTGATCATCACATTGAAAAATTTTCCCTCTCATACTGGTTCCTGAAAGTATGGAAATTTAAGTTAGAGTATGAGGATCAGATAGATTAAACAACTTAAAACCAGAGAAGGATGTCAATGAATCATATGCAAATATTAATATGTGACAGTATCAACCAGTGAGTGACCAAAGTGAGAAAGATGCGAGTGTATTGGGCAAATTTGGGCCTCAGTAGTCTCATCAAAGCTCATAACTGTAGACATAAATTTTTCCCAGTGCTTTTGAAGTGCCTGGTTTAAAGAAAACAGACATGAAGGAGGAGAATCATTATTGGATCCAGATTTAAAGATAGTACATTTCACCTTCTATTGGCGGACATAATGAGATCTGGGACATTTGAAATAGGATGGGAGAAGGCTCTATCACAAGCGACAACACAGGTAGACATTGTAATAAGGCCAACACATTTATAAAACAGTGTATCTAACCAAACTTTAGTCTCTCATGGGAATATGGCTCAGCTGATAAAGGGTTTGTACATGGTTCTTGCCAAACCAGCAAGAACATGAATTTTGTTGCTTGTTATTCCAGCTGCTGAGAAGCAGAGACAGGGATCCCCAGAGTGACTGGCAGGCTAGATTAGCAGTGTATGTATGTAAGATCCTAGGTTCATATGTAAGGACCTGCTTCAATGAACAAGGTTGAGGTCAATGGAATAAGACCCCTTACATCAGCCCTGGCCTTCTAGAACTACACATACATATATAGGCAATCACATACATACATGCAAACATGCACATTTTGTCAGCTCCAAACCCCACAAACTAAAAATTTGGAGCCTGCTCAGACTGAACTCTGACTCCATAAACAGTGGTTCCCAACCTTCCTAATACTGAGACCCTATCATATAGTTCTTCATGTTGACCCTGAACCTTAAAATTATTTTTGTTGCTATTTCATAACTTTAATTTTGCCACTGTTATGAATTGTAATATAAATTTATGTATTTTAGGAAGTTTATAGTTGACCCCTGTGAAAAGGTCTTTCTACTTGAAAAGGGTTGTGACCCACAGGTTGAGAAACACTTCACAGTGTAAACTCCCAGCATTCCTCAAGAACAATTGACAGGAAACACGTTGACTTTCTTATATGCTTCTACAGTGTCCCAAATCGCCAAAGAGGGCATCTAGTTTTCAATTCACTCAAAAAATTCTCCAACAGATCAATGTCACTGGACAGCTGCCAAGCTATTCCAGCTAACCCACCCTCCTCCTATATAGCCTATTTTTTAACTCACTATATATTTTACCTATCTTTCTTGCCTTTTCGTTTCCCATGAGTGCCAGTCTTGGCAGTTTGGAATAAACTTTGTTGTATTCCACCCACAGACTGACAATGTTGGTAGGTGTTTTTGTTTGGTTGGTTGTTTTTATAGGACCTTCATGAGCAGACATCACACACATAAATAAAAACGAAAAATATTAATCCCAAGAGCATGATCAAACAGTGGAATCTATGAAAGCTATTTTTCTTGTGTCTATAGCCAGGGCTGAATGTACTACACTCTTCATCTCAGTATATTTCATAACTACTTATATTAAATTAATCTTTTTATATGTAGAAAATCTTTATTAAGACAATCACAACCATAAAGTTTGGGAAATAAAAGTCATATTCAGGAAAGTTATCTCTAGTACCAGTATTCCCAAATGTGCATAGGTTAGGATTCATAACACATCTGAATAATAACCCAGGCTGTGCTAGAGGCATGGTAACTGAGACAGATACAAAAGGAGAAGAAACATACTTGAAAATGTGAGATTGAACCTACAAATATTCTCTAGATCATTGTTTTGGCCTTATATTCACATACAAACATGTTGTATACACCACCATAAATGTTCTTGTTTCTGTGGGACAAGGGATACTCATGTAATGGTGAAATTCCTTAGGAAAAGGGAACTGCAACCATGCATTATGGTCCTTGAGAATACTGGTTAGCATGTCACTGTCTTTTGATTTATCGTGCATGCTTTACAATATTTTAAAGTACAGAGAATTTTGAAGCATACCAATCCTGAATTCTCTCTTTGTTTCTGCTGTAAATGAGATATTCATTAGACAAGTTAATTATCTATTTAAGCATCTGGAAAATTCAAAATATATCTAATTATATGGCATATCACCTGGGAACTAAACTAAGCCATAACAAAATACTGTAATACTTTATCAGACATAAAGATGGATAAGATTCTGTAAATAAAAATCTTCAGAACTTCAGTACATAGTAATAAGGGTACAGAAAATGTTTTTAGTGAATTCTGCAAGCTACAAATAATCAGAAAAAATACATTCACCCTCTTATTCATTCATGTGTGAAGAAAGAATTTATATCTTGTAATATGACTAGCATAATATAGTGTTTTTATAATCAAGTGCATTCCAAAATATATTGAATTGTACAGTCTTATTTAATACACAGTTATGTAAAAATAATTACAGCACAAAGACACTCCTTTTATAAGTACCCTAAAGTTTACACCAAGTCGGGGAAATGCACAGATAGAAGAACTTGTTTGTGTCTACTGCTTTAAGTTTTATGTTATGCAAAATTATGTTCTCTGTTAACATTACCAAGATTAGATGAACACACTTCTAGTTAATATATCTATCTATATCTATATATGGAAGATAAGAAATTACACTAATCCATTTTTTAAGAATTTTAGTCATCATAACTAATATGCTTTTCTGTGATTTAATATTAAATATAAGATTATACATAGGCACTTATGTTTTATAGAAATGTTAAAAACACAAAAGAAGATAACTATTGTACTAAGTATCATCTAGACTTTCAATACTCAGGAATATTTTTATTTCACTTTTATTTATGGCTTTGATTTTAGATTTTATGCCAAATATTCTAATTTCAAGATATCAATAGAATTTTGCAAAAATCTATATAAACATTTCCTCATTCATGGTTTCATGGACTACCTCAGGTCACAGGTGTGAAAACTTGGCATCATCTTTAAAAACAAGTTTTTAAAGGACTGTTGAACATTTCATATAATCATCAAATTCACTGATATCGGTTTGACTCTATTTCTGTGTTTTGAACTTCATATGAACTGTATATATATGGATCAATATCAACACATGTAGAAATCACAAGGGAAACAGGGAAGTGATCACACACTCACAAACTCACACAAATAGAGAGATATGGATGCACACATACACAATCTAATATGAAACTGAACAATTTTCATTATGCATGACATTTTATATTTAGAAATTAAAAATATTATTCTTTACAACTAGGTTTGTGATATATTTTAATGGTAGCTTATGATTGCAATTTCAATAGAATGGCTTAAACCAAACTTTAATTGCAACAGTTTTAAGAGGGAATTGGCTAAAAATTGCCATTTTAACAAATTTTATGTTATTAGCCAGTTTAACAAAAATATATATTCAAACTAAATATAAAAATTTTGTGTGAAGCTCCAATTGATATTTTAATTAAAACTATAAAATCATAATTTTGCTTTAACAAAAATATTTGAAATGACTTAAATTACTCTAAATAAAATAAAAATAAATTGTCATAACTTTAATAAATTGTCATAACATAAGTGTAATAACCCTAATATGTATTTGTGGGATTAAAACTCTTTGCTATAACTTTAACATACAGATGAAAGCCCATAGCACCTAATACATGTATCCTATCTCATCTAAATGTAACAACTTTGTATTGTTTCCTTCAACTTGCTTACTTGAATTTAAAATTCATTATATGGTTCATTTAAACATAATATTATAATTTACATGCCTAATACACTTATTTTCCATCAATCAAATATAGAAAATTTCCATTAAAACCAGTGACTTTGACTTTAATAATTATTTTAAGGTTTCTTTATGAATGTGAGAAGCATTGTGGTTTATGGTACTTTAGAATACCATTAACATACAGATTAATTGCACAAATGTCTGGTATTTGAGTTTTGGCTATATTGCTTAAGAATTTAAGAGTTAAAACATTCTATTTGATATCTTAATACTAAAATTGTAAATTTTTATGTTTCTAATTATTTAAATCAACAAAAGTGTTCCTAAAGATTTTTTTTTCTTGTTTGGTTTTATTTTTCAAGACAGGGTGTCCGGAACTAGCACTTGTAGACCAGGTTGACCTCAAACTCACAGCGATCTGCCTGCTTCTGCTTCCCAATTGCTGGGATTAAAGGCATGCACCACCACCATCTGGCATATTCTTAAGTTTAAACATAGGAAGCAAAAGAATCAAAATAACTTTTAAATTAAATTTTAAAATTTTTCAGTCAGAGGGCTAAGGTGATAATGGGTAAATTGCTTGTTGTGCAAGCATGAGCTTGCCAGTTGCCACAGCCCAGTTCTAGTGTCAAAAGCTGGGTTTGGCATCAACTGTCTTTATCTTAACATGGAAAGGTGAGGACAAGAAGATTTCAGGTACACCTGTTCACTCAGATCACTTGAATGAGTAGGTTATTGTTCAGTGAGATACCTGCTCTCCAGAAGTCCCCTATTAAAAAATGTGGTGGCTTCTAAGAAAACAGAGAATCAATCTACATCCAAACCCAGCTTTATAAATTTTGCTTTTGAAATTTATGCCCTGGCAATGCTGAAGCATGCATGGGCAGCCTGGATATGACGGTTCTGTTGAACTTCTTTATATTGAGTTTTATGCTCTGAATTGATGAGGATGACTGACCGGGTCTTTTCCTCAAGAGGACACTAAATCTCATTACAGATGATTGTGAGCCATCATGACTTTGCTGAGAATTGAACTCAAGTATTGAACAAATACCCAAAGGACACTTAAGCCTACTACAAACACACTTTCTCTATTATGTTCATAGCAGCATTTTTTATAATAAACAGAAACTGGAAACAATTTGGAGGCCCCTATGTTGGAGGGAGTGAGCCACTTGTTGATTCCCGGCTGCTCAGACCTGAAATAATCACACAGAAACTGTATTAATTAAACACTGCTTGGCCCATTAGCTCTAGATTCTTATTAGCTCAATCTTACATATTAATTTAACTCATCTCCATTAATCTGTTTATCACTACACGGCAGTGGCTTACCAGCACAGCTCCATGGCTTCTCTCTGACTCTGCCTTTCTTTCTCCAAGCATTCAGTCTAGCTTTCTCTGCCTACCTAAATTCTGCCTTGCTCTCTCTCTCTTTCTCTTTATATATATACATATATATGTATATATAAAACATTTATTTATTCATTAACCAATAAAAGCAACCCACAGACAGAAGGACCTCCCACACCATCCCTCAGCCAAAGAAGAGATAAAGAAAATGTGATAAATTTACACAATGAAATATTACTAAGCTATTAAATAATATGGCATCATGAAATTTTCAGGTAAATAGACGAAGGTAGAGAAAACCAACATCCTGAGTGAGGTAAACCTTACCCATAAAGACAAACATGGTATAAACCCAGTTATAAGTAGACATTAGCTATAAAGTAAATGATTATCATGCTACAAACCAGAGACCCAAATAAGACTAAGTAGCAAGGAAAGCTCTAAGGAGGATGTATGGATATCCTTGGGAAGAAGAAATAGTTTAGATTAAAAAGGTAAACTGTGGGCAAATGGGAATGGAAACAGGAAGGATGACATGGAAAAGGGATGGAGAGAGGTAGTATGGGGAAAGAAGATTGGAATTCTATCCATCTGAAATATATCTCTGTTTACCTAGAAAACCTAACTACATGACTTCAAGTTTGACTCTTATAGATGACTATCTATTAACCTGAATTTCTTAATTTTACATTACATTTTTAAATGAGCTGCACAAACACAATACCTTAATGAGAAGTAGAAATATACATATAACAAAACTGACCTTAAATCTGTATCAATAGACTAAGATACATACCAATGCAAAGTATTCATCTCTATGGTATAACCCCCTTTAAATATAAACATTTATAAATGATATTTGAGAATTTGGGCATAGTTCTCTCCAAACTGTTTCTTGATTTGTTTGGAGAAAAAATAGTACTTCTGAATTCATGGAGATCTTTCAGGAGGGGTCTTGGTCCATTAAACAACATTAGCCTGGAAGGAATCCACAGGATCTTGTCCTCTGTGGGAACAAAGCAGAACTTCTTTCTGAAGCAATATGTCCTTAGATCCAAATTTAGTCAAGATACAGTTAAAGTACATATGTCGGTTAGCTTAGCAGACTATTCAATGAAATGTATCTCTGTACTTAGCTCATTCACAGTCAAAAAAATTCAAAGAAAACACAATAATATACTTAATACAGACTTTCTGTATATTTTTATCTTTACATGGTTTATTTTTCTCTGTTCCTTTAATCTATCACTATCTGTACTCAGTCTCTTTAAAGAGTTTGCTTTATTTTTTAAAACGAGTTACTTTTTATAACTATATTCTTTTTCTTCTCTTTCCCAAGCCTGTGTATATTTTTAAAACATACTGAACCTCATTTAGAGGTATTTTATGTCTGAATCTGTCCTATTGTGTATCTGAAATCCTTTTCTGAAAACAAATATTGTAAAATGGTAAGCAGCGTGGTCGCTGAGGTCCTGGATGTTGGTTCTGCCTCTTTTGGACTTTTCATATGGTGGAGGTAGTTCACTTCCAGCTCTGGGTCCTCTGGATGGAAGCCATTCACACCTCCTCAACCCTGAGTAGCATCGTGCATCATATAAACCATTTTTATCTTAGTAAAAGCTAAATCTGCCATGCAGCACAGTGTGCAATCTAGAAATATCTCTGTGTATGGTGGCACGAATCCACCATACTTTCCTGCCTGTGCATACCTAGCAGACCCAATCTGCATCCTGCCCAGTTTGGGGATGCTGAGCCTCAGACATGGTCTCAGGTTCTTTCCTCCCAACCCTGAGTGGGTACACAAGCACCCAGACCTGAAGTGGGTGATGGGCATCAATCACAAACATTTGGGCATCATTCTGTAGACTCATGGTTTACTGGTACCACATATGGGCATTTTTCCACACTGGAGGTTACATGGCATCTCTTTGATTGGGCCTATTCTCTCCTCATCTATCTGCTTCGAATTCCCTCTTGAAGATCAGGGAATTCTGCCTGAGTAGGAAGAAGAATTTTAGGAGAGAGAGGGGTCTAGAATACCAGAAGAACATGAAACACAGAGTCAATAAACATGGCTCATGAGGGTTCACAGACACTGAAGAGGCAATCATGCAGCCTGCATGGGTCTGCAATAGTTATTCTGCTTATATGTTATGATTGTTAGCAAATTAAAAAAATATGAAATTAACACAGAAAACTCAGAAATCTTCAAGTATACAAATGACAAGAATACATAAAAATATATTTGGGAAATAATAATATAGCATTCACAATAAACTCTAAATATCTCAGATTATATCTGACCAAGGAAGAAAAAGACTTGTACAGTGAAAATTCTAAAAGCATTTGAAAAAGATTAGATATTTCAAGATGATATCTGAAGGTAGATAAATTTCCCATGTACATGGATTGTATTATTAACAATGTTTAAATGGTCATCCTACCAAAACAATATACTGATTTCATATAATTCCCACATTTATTTTGATAAATTCTTCTCAGAAACTGAAAACCTTATTTTAAATTTCATATAGACATAAAATATCCATGATAGTCCAAACAATCCTGAACCATAAAGCAGTGTTGGAGCCATCACCATCCCTGATTTAAGATACGATGCAGAGCTATTATAACAGTAATAAAAACATTGGAACATAAAATCAGATACCGCAATCAATGGAATGGAATTGGAGAACTACATATAAGTCCATGCACATACTTCCACTTCATGTTTAAAAAGAGGGCAAATTTACGTATTGGAGAAAAGAAGCATCTTCCACCAATAGTGTTGATCAAACTGTACAACTACATGTAAAAGAATGAAACTACATCCTCATCTTTCATCTTGCACAAAACTAAACTCCAAGAGGATAAAATACCTCAATGCAATATGCTTACTCAGAGAGAGAAGAAAGTAGTGGAAATATTTGAATTTATAGCCACAGCAAAGGATTTTTTGAACAGAACAGTGATAGTAAAATCATTAAGAAAAACACCTGAGATGATGTTCTATAATTAAATCATTCAAGACTAAATAGTAAAGCCCTGCCTCGAAAGAAAAGTGGACAGAAAGGAATTGTTTATATGGTAAGAGAAACTTAAATATATTTGTTTTCAATAAGTATATTGAGAACAATAAATAATTACATTCTCAAAAACAGAGAAAAAGAGTTGAAGTCTACAACTTGAAATGTATGACCAGAAAAATGGGTAGACTTGAAATTTAGCATATGGAAGAGTTAGGGTAATCTAAAGCACATGAGTGGCATTGTCATTTCTGTCTCAATTTTTTTCTTTCTCTCCTTTCTTGCTCAACTACTCTTAGCGGCAACGTGCATCAAGAGGAAAGGATTTATTTTAAAAATCCACATGTTCCTTCTCACCTTGGTTTGTATTTAGAGTTGCTTTGGAAAGATCTATTGCTTACCAGTGCATTGTTTAGCAGATTTATGAATACAGAAGACTGGAGATCGGTAAGGAAACAAAGGCTTGAGTGTAGAAATTTAGGAATGGAAAGCTGATGGCAAAAGTCTACACTAAAGTCCAGCTTTGGGTTTGGTTTTGAGAGAAATTCTGTTCAACTTTGAAAATGTGGATGCCCTGAATGCCTGGCAACACTTCTGCTCCTGAGAATTGTGGATATTGCCATCAGGGCCTATCAACTATGATAAAAGCATTTTGTCTATTGGACAGCAATCAAATCCAAGCAACTTATTCCCAATTATCCAAATAAACTGTCTAATAAAAAAAATAAAAGAACCAATCCACCAACAATTGAAAATAAGACTTGCCATCATATGAGGGAGGAGATAGTGTACAGAACCAGAGAAATATTTACCTGCTATTCTTCTGGGATATGATTATTATGCATAGTATAGAAAAAATCCAAAAACTAAACATCAAGAAAAAAATCACTGAAATTAAAGTTTGGGGCAAGAAACAGTACAATGAGTTCTCAAAAAAATGAATACAAACTGCTGCTATGCTTTTTTTCTTATAATGTCAATATCCCTAGCTATTAGCGAAATGTAAACACCTTTGAGAATAAGTTTTACCCTGACAGAATGGCTAAGATAAAAACAAAAGAAATATAAAAAAGATGTATGAAACAAATGTTGGTATGGATATGGGGAGGGAACACATATCCATAGGTTGTAGGGTTGAAGGCTGGTGTGGCCACTGTTTAAAGCAGTGTGGATGTTTCTCAAAATCTAAAAAGGGTCTAATTATAGCACTGTCAGGCATATACCTACAGGACTATATCCTACTACAATGATGCTTATTTGTTCATGCTCATTGCAAGTGTCTTCACTCTAACCAGGAAATGGAAAAAGCATGGATGTCTATCATTTGATGAATAAATAATGGTAATAAGTTACATTTATAGTATTAGTTATATTTAGCTATCAAGAAAAAGAAAAATAATCAATAGCAGAAAAATTGATGGAACTGTACATCATAACTCAGAAAGAGTTAACTCTGACACAGAAAGTCTAATGATGTCTGGCATATGGTCATGTTTGCTTTGAATATATACATTTGTGTATTTCATTTAGGGAACTCTTTGGGGTTCAGACTGGTTATGAAGATCAGGGCTGGACTTTGAGAAGGAGAAGATAGGATATACTGCTATAATGGTGAAGGAGTAATACTGGAGGAGAAGCATAAAATATGAAATGGAAGAATAGGGTACAAGGGTGGCAGTAAAAAGCTGTAACTAAAATACTTTAGAAATTCATATGAAAATTACTATTGTAGAAGTCTGCATGTGTTTAAGTGCATGAAAACAGAGAGAGAGTTTAAATGGAGTCACCCAATAACAAAGGGCAGTGTGCTTACTAGACAACACATGCTAGCAAATACAAAGACCCAGTGACTGGACTGGGTTACTTCTGTTGGAGTTATTGGTCAGAGGGGCTATAAAGACCACCAAGAATTAAATGATATTATCATTGCCTTTTGTTTCTTTCCAGAACTTGATAGTAATTGGCTATTGCAAAAAATACTACATACTTAAGTTATAAACATGAATAAATAAAAATCTGCTACTCCATTAGAAACTTTATATTTATCACCAAGATTTCATAGTACTCTAAGGTCCTCTGGATACTATAGGGTGATAAAAAATCATCATTAATCTTGTAAACTAAAGCAGTAATTGGCATAGTACACAACAACAATAGTGGAAATTATGTCATAGAAGGAAGCCAGTACTTTCTGATTAGATTTTGAGCTGCCTCTTGCATGTGTGCTCTCTTTATATTTTACTACCAAAGGAATAACAATAGTACTTTTACCAGGAAAAGTTGATAACTTAAAGTAATGTATTTAAAATTATTTGGCATTATGTAGCACAATGTAGGCAACATACACTTTCGGATGCTTATTTACAGTCATATATTTGTCTTACTAAAGTGACCTTAGTTTATACTCATTTCATAAAACTGTTTTAATTTAAAACATAATTTTATATAAAAAGGTAAAAATTTGTGTTAATCAAAAATTTCTAATGCTAAAATTCTAGTTTTATACTCTAAAAAAATCTCATGAATTGATAAGACATGTATATTCTTTAGTTAAACCAAAAAAATCAATTAGAAAAATATAAAAGCAAATCAGAAAATTTGGCAACTATATCAACAGAGATTCAAATAGTCTATTTGCCAAAGAAATACAAATTAAAACCAAATATATTTGCATTATCTAGAGATAGGGCCACCCAAATATACTTAATTAAATAGGTGATTTATTAAAAAGTTTGCATTATTAGAGGCTGAACTTTCCCAGCAACATCTTCTGTAGACCAGAGAACTGGGGAAGCATTTCATGTGGCTTCTTCATATGGTTTTCCCACAGCTCCTTGTACTCATCCCTTCACATGCACCCTTAAGCTCTCAGTGATTGCTGAAATTCTCCTTTTTATTCTATTCTCCTACAGATACTATACCCTTAATCACTGATGTCATAGTGTACTTTTAATTTCTCCATAAGTGAATTTTGCTTCAGAAACCCATGATTTTCATTTTATGCATATCATGAAAGCATTTGTCATGTGAGTGCATTTATCTCTTCCTGGTTTTTACGCTTCAGTAATTTAAATCTTATACCTATGTTCTGCTTCTTTTGATTGCTACAAACTCCTCATTTCAACTGCAGAACATTTAGTTTTCATGTAATTATTTTTCAGTTGATTGATTCATATTATCACTGTTTTAATAAATGTCCCCAAATTTATTTTTACAGTTATTGTTATGCTGTATAACACATATCTTGAGTTATTCTTTGTCTTTTCCAAAATGATAAATTTCACTCAGACAAGGGATGCAGATGACCTTGGTGATTTAGCAACTGATGAAGATTTACTCTTCTCTCTCTCTATTCTGATCCTGTACACTAGAGTTTTCATTGGAGAATTTCTAAAGTCCTTCTCAATAGTTCACTGCAAAAGCTACTCATTTTCAATTAGTAACTGAAGGGTCTTTGTACTGTTTGTACAGAAAAAAAGACTGTCTAAATATTGACAAAGAATGGGTTTCTACTCCTCTATTATCTTATTGCCTTGGCCTACCTATTTCTAATTTGGAACCTTATATACCAGGGATTTTCAACCTTTCTAATACTGTGACCCTTTAATACAGTTCCTGATGTTGTGGTGAGCCCCAACCATAATTAGAACTACTTCATATCTTGAATTTTGCGGTTGTTGTAAATCATACTATAAGTGTCTGATATGCTACCTTTATGAAAGGGCTTTTCCTTTCCCAAAGGGTTTGAAATTCACATGTTGTTGTAAATCACTACTATATACACTCATAAGAGAATTAATATTTACATTATAGGATTAATTATGTATTAGAGTCTTTTCATACCCTTAAGATATAACCATTCTATATTCATGAACTCTGATCTCTGATTTCTCTACCTGGTAAGAATATGAACTTCTGCTTAAAAGCATGATCTTTGTATAGATTGCAGAGTAGCATTTGAAAAGTCAGGGAAACACAGGCATCATCCAGCACAGTGCATGGTAGAGTTAAATGTCCTCTATCTTCAGTTAAGTTCTCACAGTTTAAAATATCTTTGCAAAATGAGTATTATTGGCAATTGTATTTTTCTGACTGAAACTATACAATTAGTATTATAATTAGTAATCTTTCATATTCAAATGATTTAATTAAGAAATAAATCCTCAGAGGTGTGTGAAACCATAAGTTGGATTTTAGTTATTACAAACGTAGTCAAGTTGACAACCAAGATAGCATCACATTGGGGTTACTTACAGGAATATAAATGGCCCAAGCCCACTCCCCCCCCAAAAAAACTGAGTGGGAGCTAACAAAATCTAGGAACAAGAAACAAAATGTACAGCCCTCAATCAGTTTAGGAGGTTGGAGCGTGTCCTTCAAAGTGACTGTGGTCTAAACCTTGACATGTCAGATTGGCTGTGTTCTGCTTCCAGCCCAAGCTGATCTGATCTCAGAATCTTCTTTGCAGCTTGACTCCACTGAGAGTCCTCTTCATAGCTTGAATTGTGTGAGAGTTTTTTTAGCACCTGAGACCCATTCGTATCTTGTGACTAAAGCTTCCTTGGTACTACTGGGAGATGTAGAAATTCCCATACACATAGATTTGACTTTTTCTTGTATGATGGCAGATAAGGAAAGAGTTTCGTTTTTGCACAAGTAGAGAGTGAATTTTCCAGTTGTCATTTTTTAAAGGATTATGTTTGTGCACAAATATAGTATAACGTGAATTATTTAATATATGTGCAACATAATATGCATATCTTATCTAAAATTTGGAGAGATTCGCCACAACACAAATTGGAAATTTAATTATTTGAAGACATCATTCCAAACTACATCCATCTCTAATTAAAAAAGATAACTAATTCTTTTCCAAATGAAATTATGTGCAATATAATAATAAATGGGACCTCCTGAAACTGAGAAGCTTCTGTTAAACAAAGGACACAATCAACAAGACAAAATGGCAGCTTACAGAAGGGGAAAAGATCTTTACCAAACAACTATCAAACAGAAAAAATGATCTCCAAAATATACAAAGAACTCAAGAAATTGGTTATCAAAAGAACAAATAATTCAATAAAAAATGGGGTGCAGACCTAAACAGAGAACTCTCAACAGGTGAATCTAAAATGGATGAAAGACACTTAAGGTAACACTCAACATCATTAGCCATCAGAGAAATGCAAATCAAAACAACTCTGAGATTCCATCTTACACCTGTGAGAATGGCCGAGATCAAAAACACTGATGACAACTTATACTGGAGAGGATGTGGGGTAAAGGGAACATTCCTCCAATACTGGTGGGATTGCAAACTGATATAGCCCCTTTGGATATCAGTATGGCAATTTCTCAGAAAATTAGGAAACAACCTTCCTCAAGACCCAGCAATACATATCATTTGTGGATATATACCAAAAGGATGCTCATTAATACCACAAGGACATGTCCTCGACTATGTTCACAGCAGCATTGTTTGTCATAACCAGCACCTGGAAACAACCTAAATGTTCCTCGAATGAAGAATGGATAAGAAAAATGTGGTACATTTACACAATGAGTACTACACGGAAGGGAAAAATGACATCTTGAAATTTGCAGGCAAATGGATGGATCTAGAAAACATCATATTGAGTGAGGTAACCCAGACCCAGAAAAACAAATATTATATGTACTCATCCATAAGTGGCTTTCAGACATAAAGCAAAGAAAAGCAGCCTACAATTCACAATCCCAGAGAACCCAGACAACAATGAGGATTCTAAGAGAGATATACATGAATTTAATCTACATAGGAAATATAAAAAGACAAAATCTCTTGAGTAAATTGGGAGTGTCAGGATCATGGGAGAGGGTAGAGGGGGAGGAAGAGGAAGGGAGGGGAGCAGAGAAAAATTTATAGCTGAATAAAATCAATAAAAATATTAAAATATTATGTGCAATATAAATAATTATAAACACAAACTACCTAATAAAGCAAGTAAAAGAAAATAAAAATACATTTAAATTTTTAAATATAAGAACAATATACTGAACTGTATTGTAATTATATAGCATACAGATTCTTGTAAGGTCAATGCCATATAAAAATACATCAACAAAAGAAAATGAATTCCAAAATTAAAATTCTTTCAGATTAAAAAAAAAGCCAAACTAACTAAATTTCCAAAATATTGCCAATGCCAGTAATGAGGAAATAAAGATCTTTAATTGTTGATAGAAGTTTCTGTCTTTCCTGGTCCCTCAGCCATTCACCCCAAAGAAATACACAGAGGCTTATATTAATTATAAACTGGTTGGCCTATTAGCTCAGGCTTCTTATTAACTCTTAAAACTTACAGTTAACTCATAATTCTTGTCTGTGTTAGCCTGGTGGTTTGGTACGTTTTATCAGTGAGGCATTTTCATCTTGCTTCCTCTGTGTTTGGATGATGACTACAGACTGAGTCTTTCCTCTTCCCAGTATTCTCATGTTCTTGTTGCCCCACTTCCTTTCTGTCTGGTTGTCCCACCTGGACTTCCTACCTAGCTACTGGCCAGTCATCATTTTATTAAACCAGGAATATTAAAACTCAGTTATATATCATTAATTTAAGGAAAAATAGAAGTATAACAGTATGGTATTATGAACTTTTCTCTGTTCCACCATCTCCCAAATAATGACACGGAGACTTCTTATTAATTGTTAAATCTCAGTCTAGGCTTAGGCTTGTTTTAACTATCGCTCATAACTTAAAAGAACCCATTTTTATTATTCTATGTGCTGTCACATGGCTTGGGGCATTTAGCTGTCCTCCTGCATGTCCTGTTTCTTCTGCATTGAGCTGTCAACTTCCCCTTTCTTTTTTCCAATGCAGTCTCTGTCCAGAAGTCCTTCCTTTACTGCCTGCCTAGCTATTGGTCATTTAGCTTTTATGAAACCAATCACAGTGATATATATTTCCTCACTGTAATCAAATATCTCGAAACAATATGATCAAACTAAAATAACAAGATACAGGAAGTAATGAGTAAGTACTTATGAATCATATAAAAACACATAAACATGAGAGTTTTATTATAAGTGCAGGTAAGCAAAATTATAACATATATGTCCCACTTTTAATGCTGGATCATATGACAAACCATTGATTTTTGGTTTACTTATATTTATTAGTAAACAGATTAGAAGAATTCATCCATATTGACTATGGCTATGAGGTATAAATAGTGCATGTACAGTTAAATCATCCTTTATCCTTTAACTATAAAGTAAATATAGTTTCAGATATCCTTCTGTCAAAAGGGCTATTAGAACTGAAGACTGACCTTCTACTGAGAAGGATGATAAACAGCTGCCTCGTTTAGAACACAAGCATTTGGGTCCTTGAATGACCCAATCTCATAATAAATACATATGTGAAGATTGATTTAAAAATTGTATTTTAGCTAAACATATTAGAAATAACTTTAATACCAATATTAAATAGGCAGAAGCAGTCAGAATTCTTTGGATTTCAGGAAAGCCTTGGCTACACAGTGAGAGAGCATGTTTCCAAAAACAGCATGTTTTATCTTGTTGATAAAGCTCATGATTTTAAATTTTTTCTTACTGCCTTTGAACATGTACCCATATTGGAATTTGAATCTTGAAAATAATTTAAAATATGCAACACTTTTGTGGAATGTAGTGTTTATAGCCTTATGAATATTGTTAAAAACATTGAGAAATTTAAAAAGTGAAATCAAGAAAATAAACTATTTTACTATATGGAATTTAATTTTAAAATTAACTTTTATGTGCAACTCTAAAAACATATATTACATTATTTTATATTATATTTTAAAATAATATATAATTTTATGATGTAATTATGAAATATATAAAATTATATAAACATAATCTATATAATTATCAATATTTTAAATACAAAATATCTTTCATTAATATTTCATTAAACATTTTTTTAAATACAAATTTCTGTGGTGAATCTTTTTCCTTGTTTTTAATATTTCTTTCCAGAGTAACATAATAGTGTAAATTGCCTGCATAATAACTAACATTAACATCTTGAATCAATTTTGACAATGATTTATTGATAACTCATTTAATAATATGCATACAATGTTAAAGCTAGGTTGGGAAGTTGATATAATGTTCAGAAGTTAGTATCACATAGAGTTTACAAATATGAGTCCAAAAAAATTTATATGTCATAATAAACTGCTATAGAGATTTGCATTGATATGGATCCTGGGTTATATTTAATTTTTTATGTTAAATTTAAAACCTTCTATTTTGTTTAAACATAATAGGGGAGGTGATGTAGAATTCCCCTCTGTATGATGTCAATACCATTGGTTAATAAAGAAATGCTTTGGTCCTATAGCAGGGCAGAACTTAGCTGGGCGGAGAAAACTACACTGAATCCTGGAAGAAAGAAGGGCAGTATCAGAGAGAAACCATGGAGCTGTCTCCAGAGACAGATGTGCTGAGACTTTGCTGATAGGCCATGACCTCATGTTGATGCACAGATTAACGGAGATGGGTTAAATTAAGATGTAAGAGTTAGCCAATAAGAAGCTAGAGCTAATGGGCCAAGCAGTGATTTAATTAATACAGCATCTGTGTGGTTATTTCAGCTCTGAGCAGTCAGGAAATGAAAAAGCGGCCTTCATCACAACAGGAAACATGTCAAATAAGACCTTCATAACTCATTAAGAAAATATAATGAAACAGCATACTTGAATTTGTAAGTAGGTTACTTAAATTTGTTATTAGTATTATATATTAAAATACTAATGTTGAAAAATAAAAGATTTATTTCCTACACTGCAATGTTTTTCTTAGAAATGTTTATTTAAGGACATACTATGTATCTTTTAGAAACTCATAGTTTGGAGGCAGTCAATATTTCTTGGAAAGGAATGGCAATTTTATTCATCAAATATTTCATTACTGAAATATTTGGCTGAGATTGCAGCCTGACAGATATGAGTTTTATAGCCAGCATGATGCCACTCCACAGCTTTTGATACCGTGTTTAAGCAAGTCCTTGAAAGAATAAACATCTGTTTTTAATCTTAGCATTCTGTTATGTATCATTTTGAGCTTCCATTATTCACTTACAAAAATAAGTACAGTCAGTTATAACACATTTACAAATGTAACTGGTTTTTCTTTTAGATCCAAAGCTTACATTCTAATATAGGCTTTTAATTCATGCTTTTAGAGCATTTCTGGTCCAACATAATAAGAGAAAACAAAGGCATTTAGATACATAAATATAGACAAATTAATTCCACAATTATATAGTAATTTACTTCTAAAATTAGGATTTTAATGTAAAATGATAAATGCTTATATGTCTGGATAAGAAAGTGTTGGTCTGTCTTTCTGTCTCTCTGTGTTTGTGTATATCTTCACATTCAATTTGTAAACAAAATTAAAAAAATCAAAATTTGTCAATTTTCAACATTAAATACATATGCATTTGTGTTGCTAGGAAAGACAACTTGTTGCCAAGTATTACGTTATTTGTTATACTATTTCACTGTGATCCTCAAAGTTTTAGCAAACATACTAATCATATTAAAGATCAAGGTCCTTGGGCCACAGCTGCTGAAGCTGTCTACTATAACTTCAGCATGTTGTAAGCTGTCTAGTTCAGTTATTGCCATGGAAGCAGCCTGTGCTTCAAAGTCAATTTCACACCACAAAACAACCAAAATCCTACTGTCTACTCCAGGTTTATGCTGAGAGAATAATGCTCAGATGTCAAATCAAATACCATTGCTACAATTATGAGGTTAAAATAGTGGAGAACAATGCAAACAAGTTCAAAATTTATTTAAAGTTTATTTATTTTCAAGTGTTTTTCTTTATATAAGAACTGGAGGCCTTTCCTACTGGAGGTAGGAAAGATTGTGAGTCACCTTGAAAATGGTGGGAACCGTATATCTATCATTCTTCTGCAAGAACATTGTCATAGTTACTATGAAGCAACTGTTGCTGTGGAGAGACACATGACCAAGCTGACTTTTAAGAGAAATCATTAAATTGGGAGCTTGCTTCCAATTTCAGATGGTTTGCCCAAGCTCATCATGGGTGGTGGTGCATGGTGGCACTTGAGCAGTAACTAAGAACTTTACATCCTGATTCTTAAGCAGAAAGAATTGGACTGGGTCTGGCATAGGCTATTGAAACCTCAAAGTACTCCAGCCCCAACTGATCCAGTTTTGCACCTCCTCCAACAAGGCCACACCTGCTAATCCTTACCTAGTGCTTACATTAATTGGTGACCAAGATACAAACATCTTAGTCAATGGGCATCATTCTCATTCAAACCACTCTAAGCAATGAGTGATCTTCACCCATGAGCAATCTCCCAGGCACCAAAGACTTAAGTGAATTTTTGTCAGTAATGTTTCTTTTTTAAGTAAAGTTTCACAATATAGAACAGGCTGACTTTGACCTCAAATTGAGTTGTCCTTTTCTACCTCCTTTTGGTGAGGTAAAGGTAGGGGCTTCCATGCCTGGCAAACTTGCAATTTATCTAAAGATTTGAGCAATGTTAATCTTTAAGATCAAGGAAACAAATGGAAACATCAGTTTAGGTGGTAAAATTTCTATTTTTAAAATTAATTAATTGAATGTGTATGTATCTGCATCTGAGAGAAGGTAAATGCACCTTGTGTACACAATGATAGCAGAGATCAGGAAATTGCACTGCATCTCCTGAAACTGGAGTTGCAGGTGGTTGTGAGCCACTATGTGGTTGCTTGGAATAGATCCCAGACCTTCAGCAAAAACATTAAGAGCCTGTAAGTGATCTGCTATCTCTCTAGGTCTTCATTTTAATTTGGAGCTAAAGGAGAGATTTACCTTGCCAAAATTCTATCTTGTAGGTCACTGTTTCTGCTTGTTCTTTGTCCATTTTTTTTCTATGCACAATGAACTTCAGAAGATTTGAGGTAGTTCATAAGTGATCGTGACCTGGCAGCAGACACTGAGAAAACTCATGTTTCAGGTTCCAATATGGGAGCAAATTCCTGAAACTTCTACTGTATTCAAAATAGAAAATAGTAAATCAAGATACATTTAATATAACCTGATTGACACATCATATGGGAGTTTTTAAAAAGCAAGAAAAGTCTTAACTGTATTCCTCAGTTGCTCTCTGATGCCCTTTGGTTGTTAGAAGCCTCTGATCAGCTTTACAAATGTAGGGCTTTGAATATGAATGTACCCTATGGGCTCAGACGTTTGCATATTTGCTGTGCAGTTACTTATGCTTCTTGTGTAGGTGTGGCACATAACTGTAATGATGGCACCACTCAGTTTTCTCTCTCTGCCTAGTGCGCATGGAGAAGCACAGAGCTTACTGCCTAATGTCACACTTCTCCATCTTATCCTTCTGGCACCATAATCCTAAATAAATATTCTTTTCAACAAATTGCGTTGGTCATAATCTTTCATTGCAGCAACTGAAAATTAACTTATACAAATATTTAAAAGATTTACCCAGTGATCACACATGTGTTTGCTTGGTCAATAAATAAAGATCTTAGAAATAAGGTGATAAATAGTTATTGAAGAAGCTAAAATACTTGGTCTAGAATTTGCAACACTCAAGTCTCTGTACAGCATTGATATTCTGATCAATTGACCAACTCACACTTTTCACAATTTAGGTCCTTAAATTTTAATTTCATCCTATTTAAAATAGGTTAAAGTTTTAGTTTTTTGAATTCTAATTAATGTGAGAAATCATATTTTGTTCAATGTTATATCTTAAATTTCATTAAGCTTATTCTAAAATTGAGGTTTTCCTATTTTTTCCTATGTATCAGAAAAGATTATATGTAGAGTTCATGATTATAACTCTTCACTTTTGCATATTACATAAAACTAAAACATTGTTATATAACTTTCTAGTCAGATAAAGAGGTTATCAATGGCATGAACATTATTTTTAAATTTTTACTTACAAAAAATATTTAAAATATTTTAGCATAAATGTATCATTAAGCAAATCTTGATATTGTTGGACATTTTTCTAAATAATCAAAAACTAGATGAATCAATATAATAAGTAGTTACCTTGATAAAGCATAAGATCTTGATAAATTTACTATATGTAAGTATTAAAACACCAAAATATGTAATTATTTAAGTGTTAAAAGTTCTACTATAAGTTCTATAAGTTATTAGTAACAAGAAAATAATTATAATTTATTAAAAAATTTTTCAAAAATTTGCAGTAATCTAGAATTAAAAGTTCAGTAAAACATAGAATCTATTTTCCTTTATTTATAAATAAACATTTCTTTATGCATGTCCAGGAGAATTTATTTAAAACAACAGAACTTGTACTGCATAAAACATAGTTGCCTCGTGAAACTTTCATTTTTTAATTCTAATAATAATACATGCATCAAAAAGTTTAAAAATGATGTATATGATATAAAGTTTGGAATTTAACCTAATTTAAAAGGAGAGTAAAGAGAGAAATAATTTGTAACTGTGAGATCTTGATAGACTTTAAGAATTTCTAGAGGACTGATGTTTGAATGAGCTATGAAAATGAGTGATGGTGATCATTACTGGGATATTTCAATTTAAAGTTTGGATAACAAATACCATTCAGGGAACTTGAGTCCCTGCAACTTGACTTCCGTAATGAAGGACTGACATACAGATACATGTATATGCATGCTGTGGTCATGTGTGTTATGTGTATTCTGATAGAGTCACACCTACAAAGCCATTACCTAGATCCTCAGCATGTTTACTAAGGACAAAATCACAGAACTAGATAAGTAGTCTCAGTTGGAGGTCTCTGTTGCACAGCAGTCTCTGTCAACTTCTGCAAGAAGGAAGCTGCAGTCCCTTGTTTTTCACCAAACTGTCTATGGCACCACAATTGTACAGAGCATTAGCATTTGCACTTGGGCCAAATGAAAGTTTTCAAGCTGTATTTTACATTCATGTAAGTAAAAGTTCAGTGAAACCACCAAACTAGACTCCTCAGTGGGTGAAAATATGTACTTATCAGAGATATGAAATTTCTATATGAGTCTCTCGCAGGTGGTAAATAAAGACTAGTCATAAACATCTGGGGGAGTTCAGGGTACCACGGTCCCCTCTGGGCACAAAGGGAGCTGCAAGAAAGCACAGAAAGTCTTGATAGTTATAAAAAAAAAACCAAGTAGCTGCAGCAGAGAGGAAGTTGGAAGTTGGGACAGCCTGGATGGGATGGGTTTGAGTAAATCACAGGCTACAAGAATCTGGTGCTTTGATGGAACAAGGACCCTGGAGATTAGTGAGGACTTTGAAATATGTTACTAATATGTGCTATAGGAAGCTATAAGTCACATTTGCCCAAGGTATATGCTCCCCACATTCAAACGTTTTTAAATAAAAATAGGATTAGTTAAGTAGACCATCAAATGTATTGGGCCACCAAAAAAAACTAGAGCACCATGCCAAGGCCTGATAGCAACTGGGGTTACTTAAATCCATTTATTTTTGTAAAACACACAAAGCACATACCTTTTAAAAAATGTTTTCCTTTCATGCTATACAGTGGGAGACTTTGAAAAGCAATGAGGAAAATGGTTATTTTTGTCAGTGCCATTGTCCTATCAGACAAAAGGGCAGGCCATTTATTGTTATCAAAATGACTTTTCATATTCCTGTGAATGTCTAGTCTACCACTTCTCTTCTAATAGCAAAGGATAAACTTGGGTTTTGGTTCTATTTTAAGTCATACTATCCCAATACTTATGTATGTTAGTGTTTATGATTCTGTTCCAGACAGTACTAATCATTCTCTGTAGTTTAATTTGGAAAAAAAATATAATAGAGTATGACACAAACATAGTCCTGTGGTCCAATCATTTTGTATTCTTGCTGAGGTCATTTCCAGTTTAACTGGAATTTGATTTACTTGGTGGAAAATCCTGTGCAAAATTATCCAACTCTATTCTAGGAATCCAACTGCTAGGTCTCAAATCTGGAGAGAAATGACTGAGGTACCTATTTAACATATTAAAGTGGACACGGCAGCCAGATTCTTCTTGCATACCTTAGGCCCATCCTGTTATAGGACCCTCCTGGCTGGTGTATCTTGTGGTGCTTGGTCAAAAGTGAGACCTCTTCCCCCTGACACCCCTATATCCAGGAAGTCCGGGATGTTTGGGTGAAAGTGTCACCCCAGCCCCTTGGACCCATCCTTGGAGCGCCAATGGAGCAGGAATGGAGCAGGGAGCTCCATTTCAAGCCCCCTCCCCCTGGGAGTTGCCTTGGTCAGGACTCCACCATCGGGTAAGCCTGCCAAGTGCTGACCCCTCCCCAGGGATGGTCAGGACCACTCCCCCAGGCTATTTAGGCTGCTGCCCAGAAAAGGAACACATGGTCTTTGGGTTTTGCGTGGTCCCCCCATCTGTGTCTCTTTCACGTGCCATGCTTCGAGCCACCGGAGAGCACTGCAGTAAATGCGGGCATTGATTTGGTCTAATTTGTTCTGGTTGGAATTATTTGCATCAGTGGAGAGGCTCTTCTTAACATTATTCTAAACTGGGATATTCTAAACTTCTTCAGTGCAGTAGCTGGGATGATCTTCCTTCTTCTGCTTCTCCCTATATTATGCAAACATTTGGGTTACCCTTATCTCTTTTGGGATTCATGACTGTTGAACCTGATTCCCCTCTCCCATCCCTACTCCTCACATGGCCCAGGGTCATGTCCACCCTAGACTCTCCCAGATGTCTCAGCCTTTTTATGTTCTCTTCCATTTATCGACAGTAAAATTTCTCCTCCACCATACCTAAAAACCCCCATGTCCTTTCCTTTTTTGTTTCTTTTTTTTCATTCAACTGGTGCTGAAACCCTAGGAGTAGCATAAATGAGCCCACTCTAGGGGAATTCTGCTGAACCAAACTGCTGCTCTGGTTGTCCCAAAGAATGTATGGATCATTTGTTTTTGCTGGATTCAAAATTTGATTCCAAATTCTAGAGTCTAATTCTTTGGCTTTTCCTTTACTCTACCTGCTTTCTAACCATTTGTCTCTTGTCTCTATGTCCTCTGGTCTTCTATGCCTTCCAAGAAGTTGTCTACATATTTATAACTCTGACTGCTACACCCATGTGGATATCTCCTCCTTCTCGTGATCTTGCCCCTCTTCTCTACTGGATAAGTGTTGCCTTGATTTGCCTGCCTTGTGTACTGCTTTCACAAAAGCTACCCCAGTGTCCAAGAAGCTCCTCTTGCCTTCACTGGAATTTAATTACAAGGACAAAGGACACTGTCCTCTGTGATTTGGAAGGTATTTCTCTCTGACAAGTTTTCCATCCCATTGTGATGCCTCACATGGAAATTCTTGTCACAAGTCCAAGTCACCTTACCCACTTCAGCTACTCACATCTCTGGGCTCTGAACTGCTACACCTGTCTGAATCTCAATAGTAATGCTTGTGACACTGTCTTCCTACACGGATGCTTATTTTATTACATCATCCTGGCCTCAGCACAGATCAATGGTCAAAAATTAGCATACTTGATTTTCAAATTCTCACAAATCATAAAAACTTCTGCTACTACAGAAATGATTCCCAATTCTCATATCTAAACTTGCTCTGTGTTGGAAGGTTTTTATTGACTGGTAGAGGTTGCAATCTTTCATGACCTCACAGCTTTTCTCAAATTTTGACAACAGGGAAACTCCTTCCCTCCCCAGTAGAACTTCCTGCCTCTATCTGCCCTTATCTGGAGAATGTTAATATGAAAGCTATCTCCAAACCAGATGCCTGACTTATCTTTAGCTTGAACACTGGTACCGATTCCTGATAGAAGCTTTCTTTGCTGCAAATCCTAGGAGCCTTATAATAGGAGAGTGCCTCCTAATACAAAGTAGGTGATGTCCTACCCACTGTCCACAGACTTTATGTTCCCTTTTCTGTCTGGAATAAAGTGGAATTGTAACATTTAGTCACGTGGGAGAACTGCCTCTGCACACTCACAAGCCACAGAAACTTAATCACTCATTTCAGTTCCCTCCCGCCTCAGAGACAGCGTTGATGAACCCTAGGAAGAAGTTCTAGCACCAAGGAGCCTCAGCTCAACTTTTCCAAAAGTCTCTTATCATTAAGGTTCTCCCTGATTTACTGAGGCAGGGTTTCTCTGTGAAACAGCCCTGGATATCCAGAAATTTACTCTGTAGACCAGGCTGGCCTCAACCTCAGGGATGTACCTGACTCTGTATCCTGAGTGCTGGGATTACAGGCTGTGTCACCACTGCCTGGCCTACTTCCCACTCTTAATTTTTTTTTTAAATTTCTGTGACTTCTCTAAACTCTGCTCTCAAAAACTCCCTTAAAACTATGCTGTAAACTATTTTTCAGGATTTGTAAGTTCAATGGGGTTTGTTTAAAATCTATAAAATCTGTAACAATATTAGGCTTTAAACTTATAACAAAAAGCTTACAGTTAAATCCTATACATATGTAATTTTAATTTTCCACAATATAATATATGTGTGATTTTTTATGTTGGTTTAGAATATAGTGTATATGCTACTTAGATTCAAATCTTGTTAAGGAAAAATAGATGTTTTAAAATAGCAACGATGTATTGGTTGATGACCTCATCAAGATGTAAGCAATAACATGATTGGTAGCCATATTTACTAAGGTTAAAGGGTACATGCATGTGACTTCACCATCTAGAGATGATCACATGGTATAAAACAACAATTGTAAAATATCACAATCCTACTGAGCCCTCCCTCTGCTTATCATTATATCTCCTTTTAGACTAAGAAAACAAAAACTGGTCTCTAACATATTTTGGATTAGTATATATTTTTGTATGATGACAAAATTCTATGTTAATATGGTTTACTAAGATTAACAAAAACTCACTTAGATTATTATATCTACAACGTACATGTCTTTGCTAACAGTTCAATATTTTGCTTCTAAAATTTAGATAAGTAGCAACATATATTTGATAAATAAGACAATTTAATAAATTTTATAAATTCCAAAGTCTACTGAGGCCACAGTAAAACAAACATGTTAATAATATGTCACCTAGTAATTAATTAAACTATTTAATATTTTCAGAATTCTACTGATATTCATGCTAAATACTAATGTAGTTAGTCATAGGAATAAAACTTGTTTAGTCTCCTATATGTTTTCAATGTTAATCATGAAGCAAATAAATCATATTTACTTAATACATAGATGATATTTAAACTTTCCAGATCTTTTCAGAGATCGGGTAAATATAACACTTAAATTGTTTAAACTTCCCCTAATAGACATGTTCCTTGATAGAGGGAACCTGAGGGTCTCTAAAGAAGATAGATGGGGCACAAAGACTCCTCCTGTATTAGGGCAACACTAACCACAGGGCAAAAATACCCCATATCATGCATACTGCCATGGCCCTACACAAACAGAAAACAATGTTTGTGTTGCTTGCCCTATTCTACCTGAGCAAAGTCAATCAGTCTCCCAAGTTCTTCCTATACAGAAAAATTTCTCAGACCTGGGTATGACAATGAAGTGGTATAGTACTAATTTTCATCAGGCCCACCAGACTACAAACAAATAACATGGTGAATTATTGTTGATTATGAAAACCTGGCCTTAGTTTAGGCTTTTTCTAAGTAGCTCTTATATCTTAATTAATATGTTTCTGTTACTATAAGTTCTTTGACGTGTCTTGGTTACCTTTCCTCTGTCCTGTATGTCCATCTTGTTCCATGTCCTGAAGAGCCCAGAGTATAAAATTGCAAACCCAAAACATATTTTCTAAAAAAAAAAAAATAAAGTTGTCAATTACAGTTAACCTTTAAGAATCTCTTTTTGCCTTAAGAGCAGACATCCTGGCAGCTATTCTGTACAGAGGTAAACTTTTTACAATTTTCTCCTGCCTTCCAGCTAAGCATGTTCCCAGCTAAAGGCAGGTACAGTGAACCAAGGTTCTAATTATTGCCTCTATGGGCCCCTCCTGTGTGACTCTTGAAATTACCTGGCACGAGTGAAAACAAAGCACAACAAACCCACTTAAGAGTTTATTAGAGGAGAGACATGTACAGGCCTGAGAAAGTTGGCGTGTAGAAAGAGCGCTTGGAGATGGTTCATCCAGCTTTTAAAGGCTGCCCAGCACATGAGCACAGGGTGGAGGGGAGTGATATTGACCTAGCTATGCCATACACAGATGATAGAGCTCACACATGCGCACAAGGTCTTATGTAGCTGCGTCATAAGTAGATCACGCAGGGCCTTTTAAGGTCCCAATGGGGCTAATATTTTGCCTGAGTGCTTGTATAAACATGCGTGGCATTGGAACCTGTAAGTGCAGGGCCACCTCTCTGTGGCAAAAACCATAACAACTGTACTCTTTGTCTCACATTCTTCCAGGGACAGCAAAAAGCAGCTATGTCAGCAACAGGTTTTTGCAACCATCCTAAGTTAGCTTCATAACTTTCTATACCAAAAGTTGTAAAACTTAAAATGCAACATGACATTAAGCCTGCCCCCAAGGTTGTAAAAGCTTTTTGACCCACAAATAGTGCCTGATGTTATTATAAGACTCAAAACCTACTTCCATTGCTGTGGTGAGCCCATAAATGTTTTATAATGAATGTACAGGTGACAGACCAATAGGCAGAGCCACCAGAAGTGAACACATTCACATCCACATGGAGAACCCATTCAGCAGTGCTGTGGGACCACTTTTCTTTTGGATAAGTCACTGTCAAATCTGTGAAAACCTTGTGAAGCCCTGATTTTCCCATATAGTATGCTAAACTCATATATATGCAGCCATATATACGTGTGTGTAAATGCAGACAGAAATAGAAGTAGATATAGATATAGATATCTTAGTTGTATATTTGAAACCCTCTCTGCTGGAGGCTCTGTAGATTTCCAGTGAGGCCTAATTTTTACATATGAGCATATGAGGAGAAGGCAGCCTTAACCTGTGAAAGGTAAATTTGCTTCTGTCAAAGTTAGTCAGTCAATTAATATTATCAGAGACCTGAGAAGGATAAATTATAGCTGGAAGTGAAATGCAAATTACCAATGTATCAATTAAAGTGACTGTTAATTTCCTATTACCTAGACTGATTACACTTTTGTCTCACATTGTGTGTCACTGGGTAGCTTTTTGTTGTGAGATATTTGTACACTGTGTAAAGGTGTGTTACTGCGGCTGATATAGATATTTGTACACTGTGTAAAGGTGTGTCGCTGTGGCTGATATAGATATTTGTGCACTGTGTAAAGGTGTGTTACTGCGGCTGATATAGATATTTGTACACTGTGTAAAGGTGTGTCGCTGTGGCTGATATAGATATTTGTACACTGTGTAAAGGTGTGTCACTGCGGCTGATATAGATATTTGTACACTGTGTAAAGATGATGTGTCACTGTGGTTGATTTAAGAAAAAGCTCACTGGCCAATAGGTAGACAGAAAATGATTAGCGGGACACCTAGGTAGAGAGAGAATCAGAGTGTAATTACCTGGCATGAGTGAAAAGGAAACATGGAACACACAAAAAACCTGCTTAGCAGTTTATTAGAGGGGTATGCACAGGCCTGGGAAGTCAGTGTGCAGAGAGAGAGAGAGAGAAGATGGCATGTCCAGCTTTTAAAAGCTGCCTAGTACATGTGCACAAGGGGTTGACATGGCTACTTCATATGCAGATGACAGGGCTCATACATGAGTGCAAGGGCTTAGCCGAGTCATACGTGGATGATGTAATCCATGGGACATGAGTCATGCAGGGTCCTTTAACATCCCCGGAGGCGTTCAGGCACTTTTTCTTGAGGGCTTGTCTGTACCTGCATGACACCTAGAACCTGGAAGTATCAGCCTTATATGGATGAAATCATTACACACAGGGAGGAATAAAGGCACACTGGAGATGCCAATGGGAGTCTTGGATCCCAAGAGTGCACAAAATTGTAACATGCGGGCCTGTTTTTTGGGTTTCTGTTCTGCCCAGTTCCCACAGCCAGTATGTCCCAAAGAAAATCACACAGAGGTCTCCATATAAGTTATAAACTGATTGGCCCATTAGCTTGGGCTTTGTATTAGCTCTTATAACTTATATTAACCCATTATTCTTATCTATATTAGCCACATGGCTCAGTATCTTTTTCAGCAGGGCAAGTCACATTCTGTTTCTTTGGTGTCTGCACAGGACTGGGGAGGAATGGGCTTTCTCCTTCCCCAAATTATCTTTTACCCGCCTTTACTTCTTGTCTGGTTGTACCGCCTAAACTTCCTGCCTGGCTACTGACCAATCAGCGTTTATTTTAAAAATAATTGACAGAATTCAGAATTGTCCCACACCACACAATAATGGGGAAGAGACCACCAAACTCTAAGAATCAAAATCAAACTATATTCCATCAGTACATTGCTCATTTTTTCCTTATTTTTTGTTCTTAACATTTTCAGATTAATTTTTTTTCAACAAGGCAGCTGGCATGGAAGTCATAGAGATCTGCCTTCTTTGCCTTATAAGTGCTGGGATTAAAAGCATGCTTCTCCATGCCTGGCTTTTCATTTTAATTTTATTGTTTGTAAGTTCATCCCTTGATAGTTTACATAGATTAATTTCATAAAAGTAAAATTTCAGAGAGGAACTGATACCAACAGTCTGTGTCATGTTATTTTCTGGGTCCTGAGAAAAGCTTTAATAAAAAACCAAAACAAACAAACAAACAACAACAAAAAAAAGCCATGCTTGACATAATGCCAGTTATGAGTTATTTTAGGGAAGAGAAAAAAATGCCTAAATGGGAAGAAGAAAATAAAAGGTGCTATTTTAAAAAATGGTTATATTAGTAGTTCATTTCTCTCTCTTTCTCTGTGTATATATATATATATATATATATTATATATAGTATCATATATGTAGTTAAATATGTACTCTCTATATAGTACATTTATATATATTGTGATTGTGTAGTTCATTTAAAAATGTAATGTATAATTAGGAAATATAGGTTGTTAAAGGATAATCATCGATAATAGTCAAGTTTGTTAGTTACATATTCTAGATATATGCAGATGTATTTCAGTTAAATAGGCATTCTTCATATCTTTCAAAGACTGCAGAATATGGCATTTAATCTTTCAATAACTTATAGCTTTTTATGACAGTGAGACATGTCTGCTCCTGGCAGCACCAATCTACTTCAAGAGGAAGATGGGCATCGAAGAGGCTCCTTATGGAGTTGGTTAGCCATTTAGGCAAGAAACTGCTCTTGCCTGGACTGTTGCATAAACTGGACATGAAGAACCTGCAGAGAGAGGACTGCTAAACTTGACTAAAGGTGAGATGTTCCTTCGGGGTTCCTGCTTCATGTAAGAGTCTGCGAGACATTCTGCAGGATAGAGAAGAAAGTGACTGAACTGTCTGTGAAATTTCCTGCTTTATGAAAAAGTCTGCTGGATACTACGGGCCTATAGGCTGAAGATAGATGTCCCAACAGTACAGAAGAACTTTGGGTGACTGTCCAGGCAGCAAGATGTCTCTGTCATTTCTAGAGTTTTAGATGTTGCTTACTTCTCGTTTACTTAGGTAATATTATATCCTTCTGGAGTCTTGGATGGAGTTGAAGAATGGATAGTTATAATTATAGCTTTTCTTAGTTATGATAAAAGATAAAGTAGATATAAATATGGTAACTGTAGTTCTTGTTTGATAACTGTTTTGTTATATGTAATTTTACCATGTTAAAGTGAAAGCCTTTCTTTTTTGTTTAAACAGAAAAGGGGAAATGGTGTAGGAGGTCCTTCTGTATTTGTGTTGCTTTCATTGGTTGAAAAAGAAACTGCCTTGGCCTTTTGATAGGTCAAAACTTCGATAGGTGGGGAAAAGAAAACTGAATGCTGGGAGAAAGAAGGAGGCAAAGAGAGCCACCATGAAGCTGCCAGGTCAGACATGCTGAATCTTTTCCCGTAAGCCACGACCTTGTGGTGACATACAGATTATTAGAAATGGGTTGAATCAAGATGTGAGAGATTTCCAAGAAGAGGCTAGATATAATGGACCAGGCAGTAATTTAATTCATACAATTTCTGCATGGTTATTTCGGGGGCTAAGCTAGCTGAGCTGTGGGACACAGCCTGCTCTCCTTACAACACATAGGTCATTTTCTACTTATTGAAGGATATTAATATAACATGAAGAAACACAGACTTCACACAAGTGGAAAAGTGTTAACATCATGAAAGATCAGTCACTTAGTCTCACAGTATCATTCAAAAATATAATGACCATAACTACAGTGGGAAGTCCAAATAAATATTATGGGTTTGGCTCCACAGTTTATATTAAATCAACACAATCTGTCAAAAAAGACTATTTGTACACTATCTAGATATTTATGAGATCTGAATGTACATTTGCTAAAATGAAACTGAACATGCACAAATATGCTGAAGAAATTCAGTTAGAGACATCCCTTAGTGGACATCCAAGAATGTAGCCTAAAGTTTTGCTTGTGTTTTAGAGAGTCAATCTGTTGTACCTCTCAAACTGACCTTTAAAAATTCAAATTATCATTTCTCATGCTAAGACTCCTCAGCCATAAAATGAAGTGCATAGACTAGAAAATAGAAAATATAAATGTTAGATGAAGCATTGTAATACTGTAACTACCGTATGAATGTGTAGTGAGTTGAATTCATAGGTAGGTATTGAACAAGATAACAACAGAGAGTACCAGAGATACTACTGAAGAGAGTAAATATTAAAATATATGATACTTCTTGGCTACAACTTTAACTTTGTAGCTTGAAAACCAGAATGAGTTTTTTTCTTTAAAGAATCCACTAAGGCATTTATATTATGTGAAATTTATGCTAATCCTAGAATCAATAGTGATACTCTAATTGTATCCTTCCGTGATGCTTCAGTGAATTAGTTTAAGTATAGAAATACTAAACACACATAAATGTAAACAAACAAATACACTCATTAAGGATTAGAATATAGGTAGTATAGAAATAAAACAGTTTTGTTCAAAAATGAGTACTTCTACTATCTGCTACAAATTTATAAGCAGATTATCTTATTCTCACAAAATAACTTACTCAGTTTTGTTTTCACAACAACACAACTTAAGATAGATTCTCCTGCTTTACCGAAAAAAGAATGATTGTGATTACAGCTTGTTTACAATGGGAACTTCTATTTTCCTGCCCTGCAATTAGAAGACTAACACAGATAACATTTGAGAAGTATTGCTAATTAATTGTTAATAACCTGCTGGGAACATAACCAAGAAAGACACAAAATTGCAAAACTAGCTATCAAGTGTGTTGGAGCAGAAATGATTTAAAGATTTTAATCAGAACCCTTTGCACAAAGTATTTATTTAGCTTGGCTACCTAAATGAAAGTGCCATTACAAAAAAAAAATCTGAAAATGGTTCTGGCCAATCTTAATTTATAAAGCATTGGTGTCTTTACACTTTCTTGATTGTTATAATTTTCTATGACTTAATTTCATCATGATTTAAATTAGAAAATTTTCAAGTATAAGTTGTAAAATTATTCAATATTTTATTATTTTCCCCTTTATACATCTACAAAATCAGGAATATTTTGCACTTGTAGTTGTTAATAACAAAGAGACACTGCATCAAACAAAGCAAAAAGCAAGGACCAACCTCTAAAGTTGTCTTTTGACCACGACATGTGTTCCATATCACTTGTGTGCCCACATACAAGTTCATAAATACACATATAAATGTACTCACAAATATAGACACACATGAATAAATAAAGATGACATAAATCAATAGAAACTTTACAGTTTTGTTCCGTTTTTTTACATGTTTGTTATGCATCATGCTTAGACTAAAGGGACAATAAATAACTTTTTATTTATTATAAGTGCTGAGATTAAAAGCATGCTTCTCCATGCCTGGCCTCTCAGTTTTAATTCTATTGTTTGTAAGTTCATCCCTTGATATTTTACATAGATGAATTTCATAAAAATAAAATTTCAGAGAGGAACTGATACCAACAGTCTGTGTCATGTTTTCTTTGGGTTCTGAGAAAAGCTTTAACAAAAAACAAAAACAAAAACAAAACAAAAAACAAAGCCATGCTGATATAATGCCAGTTATGAATGATTTAAGGAAGAGAAAAAAATACCTAAATGAGAAGGCGAAAATAAAAGGTGCTATTTTTAAAAAAAGGTTACATGGTTAACTCAATTAGTAGTTCATTTCTCTCTCTCTCCATATATATATATATATATATATACATATACATATATATAATATATAGTATTATATATGTAGTTAAATATGTATTCTCTGTATAGTACATTTATATATATTTATATACTCGTTATACACATGTGTGTTAGTGTGTATGTGTTAGCATGTCTGTGTTTGAGTGTGTGTGTGCGCATGTACGTGTGTGTGTGTGTGTGTGTGTGTGTGTAAAGTAATTCAGGATATGCAACAAATCCAGAGATATGTACGAGGCATTATTTAAATGTCATGAATAGGTAGTGGACTTGGATAACAAGATTTAATATTGGTTTTGAAAGTATCATTCTACCTGATATTTAGGAAATGACAAAGAACCCTAAGGAAAAGCAGGGCATCCCACTGAATGGATAATTTTAGCCATAAATGGAATATCTGAATTCCAGAACACAGTATATTAGAAAATGGCTAACTGAGAAATAATTGCCAATCAGTTTAGAGAAAAAATCTTTAAATACAAGGGAAAAAAGTCTGTAAATGTCGTCTCAGTACACGAACACCATGAGAGCTAGAGATTTATTGAACAATAGAGATGATACACTATATACCTTAGGGACATCTACTTGAACTATTATATCTGAGTACTTCTAGATATTTTTAAAATTTCACCTCTACATTTAATTTTACTTCTATAAACTTCTCAGAGATGTTAATTAGTTTATTCTTTCCTCTTTTGTTAAAACCACCATTCAAAAAAAAGACCACTACAACTGTTTAAAACCAAATTTGAGACAAGCTTTAATTAAATACTGGACACGTAGATGGCCTCTGGCCACATCCATACCTCCATGCTGTAGGACATCCTTCAGCCAGTAGCCTTTAAGATAGCAGCCCTGTTAGGCATGACCTCTTATACTGTAAATGCCAATGTAAAGCACATGTTTGCTCTCTCTTTCAGCTGCTGGATTCAGTTCTTGTTCCCTGCTTATGCAGAGGATTGTGATCTGTGATTCTACTCCTAAAAAAATAACCCTAAAATATACTCAATTCTGAGCTAGTGTAGAATTATTTTGTAACTTCCAAAATCATCTGGCACTCAAAGTTGGACTTGAACCCGTGAACCTAGGATTAAGAGTCCCATGCTCTACTGACTGAGCTAGCTGGGCATCAAGTAGCTAAGACCACACCTGTGACTCAGTGTCCCCTGCCTAGGTAAGTGGTGGGATCAGGTCTGCTAGTTCACAGGCAGGAGAGCATGGCAGATTCCCACTGCCATACACAGAGACATTTCCAGGCTGTGTGGTGTGCTGCATGGCAGATTTAGCTTTTATTCAGATAATAAGGGTTTATGTGCTGTATGGTGCTTCCCAGAGTTGACGTTGTAAGGATGGCTCCCACCTGGCAGTCTCAGAGGCAGAAAATATGCATTCACCATGTTGGACTGGGCAGAGCCAAAAGGCAAAGTATCCTTAGTCATAGCCATGCCACTTAGCATTTTAAGAAGCAGTCCTTGATAGAAAAAGATTACAGATATGCAATAAAGAGAGATTCAGATAAAAATAAAAGGGCCTTTAAATGGGTCAGGGTATTGAATAAATGTATATAGGCATGGGAGAGGGAAGAAAAAGAGTATAGACAGTTATAAATGGAAATAAATAGTGGTTTTTTGGTAGGTATTCTTTTATTTTTTTCCATTAAAAAAATAAAATTTTTACATTTCTTCCCCTTCTCCCAGTCCCCTCCCACTCCCTCCACCCCTCCTCCCTCTCCCTTCTTCCTTAAAAGAAGGCATGGTGCCCTGCCCTGTTGGAAGTCCAAGGCCCTCCCCCCTCCATCCCGGCCTAGGAAAGTGTGCATCCAAAAAGACTAGGTTCCTAAAAAGATAATACATGCAGAAGAGATAGGTCCTGGTGTCATTGTTGATGGCCACCCATTGGCCACCACATTCAGAGAGTCCGGTTTAATCATATGCTCGTTCAGTCCCAGTACAGCTGGATTTAGTGCGCTCCCATTAGTTAAAAACATGAAAAAAAGTCTTTAAAGTGACAAAGTACAGATAGTCATAAATTAAAGGAATAAAGAAAAATAATCCATGTAAAGATGGAATACATACAAAGAGTTTGAATTATGTATACTATTGTGTTTTCTTTGAATTGTTTGACTCTGAAGAAGCAAAATACACAGAGACATTTCATTGTGTGGGTTGCTAAGGTAAACCAACATATATACTTTAAAGGTATCTTGACTTAAAAATTTGGGTCTAAGGATATGTTGCTTACAAAAGATGTTCTATTTTATATCCACAGAAGATGAGAACCTGTGGATTCCTTCCAAACTAATGTCATTTGATGGACCAAGATGACCTGAAAGGTCTCCGTGAACACTCCACAATATTACTTTGCCCAGCAAAAATCAGAAAGGAGTTTGGAGACAATTATGTCCAAATTCTCTAATTGATTGATTGTTTATAAATGTTTATTTACATTTAAAGGGAGATATGATATAGAGAACAATACTTTTCATTGGTATGGATCTTGTTTTATTCATACAAATTTACAGTCAATTTTGTTTCATATATATATGTGTATACCTGCTCTTGATTAAGGTATTGTGTTTGCGTAGCCCATTTAAAAATGTAATGTATAATATATATATAATATATAATTAAGAAATACAGGTTAATAGATATTCATCTATAATAGTCAAGCTTGTAGTCATTTTAGTTAGGTTTTCAAGATGTATTTCAGTTAGAGAGGTATTCTTCAAATCTTTCAAAGACCTATGGAATATGGCATTAAAAACTTTTAAGAACTTTTTATGACATGAGACATATCTGCTTCTGGAAGCACTAATCTACTTCAAGAGGATGATAGGCATCAAAGAGGCTCCTTATGGAGTTTGTTATTCATTTGGGGAAGAGACTGCTCTTGCCTAAACT
>PVIU01013817.1:0-54374 GCA_004026605.1 Ondatra zibethicus | reverse complement strand
TTGCTCGAAGCTCACGATTGTATGGTAGCGCATAGAGCACAGACAGGCATTGTGTGCTGCACCTAACCTCTCCTCTTTCACTTCCCACCCACTCATTCTCCTCCTTTCTCTTCAGAAAAGGATAGACCTCCCATGTATATTAGGTAAGCCACGATATATTTAGTTGTAGAAAGAGGAGGCACCTCCTTTCCTATTGATGCTGGATGAGGCAAACCAATAGGGGGAAAGTCTCCCTAATGAGGGAACAGAGTCGGATACAGACCTTGCTACTGCTGTTAGGAGACCTACAGGAACATAAACTACACAATAGTAACATATATGCAGAGGGCTTGGGTCTTAGCAGTTCAGTCGCTGTCAGCCCTGTGAGCCTGTGGTTTATTTTGTGATTTTCTTATGGTGTCTTTGACTCCTCCTACTCTCACAATCCTTCCTCCCCCTCTTCCATAGGATTCTTCGAGGTACACCTCAGGTTTGTCTGTGAATCTCTGCATCTGTTGCTCAGAAGAGCCTCTCTCATTGTAATCAGACTAGGCAACAATCTATGAAAATGGCAGAATATCATTAGAAGTCATTACATTGACTTTTTTTTTTCTTTTTTGCCAGTTATGGTTGGTTCTCTCCTAGGTCAATGGATTGCCTGCCTCTGGATTCTTACCATCCAAACTGTATAAGGGACTGGTTCTCTCTCATGGTGTGGGAATTAAGCCTAGTCATTGGTTGTCCATTACCATTAATTTCTCTGCCATCTTTGTCCCAGAAAATTGTAGATCAGTCTTGCAGGATGGGCAAATGGCAGGTCAAAGCTTATGTGGCTGGTTTGGGGTCCCAATTCCTGTATTCTAAGTATTATCGGCTTACAGGAGAATTTTAATAATAATGATGATAAGTCTCACACTGTATTCTTTGAGGTTTATGTTGATTCTAAGGACACTTTCAAATTGGGCAATTTTTAATTTTTTTATTTTTGTATGTTTTTTCTTGAAATTTTAATATGTTTTAATATTAATTATATTAAGAACTAATGTTTGACTTAAGTGTGCTTATAGATAGTTCTTTAATTTTTTGAGTATTATAATTATACATTTGCTGTTTGATGGAGAAACAATTTTCACATTAAGAAAGATTGAGGATAGTATTTTCTATTTCCATCCATTTGCATGCAAAATTCAAGATGTCATTGTTTTTTACCGCTGAGTAGAACTCTAATGTGTATATGTTCCACACTTTCTTTATCCATTCTTCCATTGAGGGGCACCTAGATTGTTTCCAGGTTCTGACTATTACAAATAATGCTGCTCTGAACATAGTTGAACAAATGCTTTTGTAGTATGCTTGGGCATCTCTTGGGTATATTCCCAAGAGTGGTATTGCTGGGTCCTGAGGTAGGTTGATTCCCAATTTCCTGAGAAACCGCCACACTGATTTCCAAAGTAGTTGCACAACTTTGCATTCCCACCAGCAATGGATGAGTGTTCCCATCCTTAGTGAGATAACTCAGACCCAAAAAGATGAATATGGTATGTATTCACTCATTAGTAGACTCTAGCCATAAACAAAGGACATTAAGTCTATAGTTCACAAGCCTAAAGAAGCCAAATAGCAAGGCAAACCCAAAGAAAAACATATATAGATCCTCCTGGAAACTAGAAACAAACAAGATAGCCGGGCAAAAATTGGGAGTACCGGGTGGGGGTGGGGGAAGGGGTGAGGAGGAAGGAGAAGGGAGAAGGGAAGGACAGGGGAGGGCTTGGGGGATTGTGATGGGAGAGATGGAGGAAGGACAGATATTGGAGCAGGGAAGAAGATATCTACATTAAGGGAGCCATTTTAGGGTTGGCAAGCAACATGGCTCTAGAGGGGATCCCTGGTGTCCATGGGTATGTCCCCAGCTAGGTTCTTGAGCAGTAGAGGAAAGGGTGCCTGAACTGGCCTTGTCCCATAGTCACACTGATAAATATCTTGAATATCACCATAGAAATTTCGTCTGATGGATTGAGATAGAGACAGAGACCCATATCCACATCAGAGCAATGGACTGACCTCCCAAGGTCCAGCTGAAGAGCAGAAGGAGTGAGAAGATGAGCAAGGAAGTCAGGACCGCGAGGGGGTTGGTCCACCCACTGAGACAGTGTGCCTGATCTAATAGGAGTTCACCAAATCCAGCTGGACCAGGACTGAACGAGCATATAATCAAACCGTACTCTCTAAATGTGGCTGCCAATGGGGATGGACTGAGAATCCATCGATAATAGTACTGGGACCTGTCTCTTCTGCATGTGTTGGCTTTTTGGGACCCTAGTTTGCTTGTATGCACACCCTCCTAGGCCTGGATGGAGGGGGGAGGGCTTTGGACTTCCCACAGGGCAGGGTACCCTGCCCTCTTAAGGATGGAAGCAGAGGGAGGAGGTTTAGTGGGGGAGCGGGAGGGGAATGGGAGAAGGGGAGGAAGTGTCAATTTTTGAATAGAAAAATAAAAATTGAGGGAAAAAAAGAAAGATTGAGTTTGTCATGTCATTCAGTGAGTAAGTGTGCTACCGAGCCTGATGATGTGAGGTAGGAAGAAACAATTCATTCTCATAAGTCATCATCTGACCTCCAAAATTATGTCATGGCATGCACATATAATAAAACACATACACACACACGATAATTAGACAGATGATAGACAGAAAAGCAAATGAATAAATACAAAATCCATGTCCTATGTATCTTTTCTAAGTAAGGTAATAGATTTTAATTCATTGTTTTTAAACATTTTAACTTTACTACTTACATTTATATTGGTAATGTATTTATTGCTATATATTATATATAAAATTAACCTCTGAGTTTTCTTAGCACCAAATGTGCAAATGATGTGAACAAATTTTAATTTTGGACTTACAAGCATCATATAAATAAACAGAAATTAAGTTAGTTCTGCTGTTTACATAAAATTAATTAATTCACCATTATCTTAGTATAATTTATTAATGGTCATACATTATTTAAATTTTCTATAGCAGTTTCACTAGTACTATTGAAAAACCAACCTTTTATGTCAACTTCAAAATGAGAAAATACGTAGAAATGTGACCATAGAAATGTCTCCAAGTGACTTAGAATCTGAACATAGTACAAGATTCCTGTCTCCTACATCAGTCAATATTCTACCACACTAAACTCTGGACAAAGCTATGATATTCTTTGGCACAAAATGTATTTAAAATTCAGATTTAAAATACTATAAATTAAATTAAATGTAGGTTCTTTTAGTCAATTATTAATTGCTAATAATAACTCTCATGTCACATCACAAGGTACACAGCAAATATGCATGTAGTTGTGTACTTACAGAAAGAATACAAGTTCATGAAGCCATAGTTAATTTCAGGAAGTTTCGGAAGATTGCTAGAATTGAATAGACATTCTGTATTGCTAAGGGAAGGAAGCAAAATCAGCCCCAGAAATGAACCATTGTTGTAGTCATCATGGTGGAGATTGAAGATGTAGTCAATTTGATGGACAAGAGATGAGAAACAGGTCCATGATCAAAAAGAAATAGAGTAGACATTGTCAATAACATAGAGTCCATCTAAACTGAAACTGTTATTAATTCTGTAAATTGATACCTATCTTTTGGGAAAATTAAATAAAATAGACACTAACAAAATGATTATAAATTTTTCATTTTTCAAATTGTCCTGTTTATACCTGGAGAGGTTTTGTTTCAAATTAAATAAGAAAGACTTTCAAATCAAACAATGTTTCTCCAATTCTTTCTAAGAACTGAAAATGAAAATTTTAAACTTTACATTTTTTTCAAATCATGTTGAAACATCCCTCAGAAGTTCCATTTTTTTTATAGGTAACATGATATTCTTTAATAATATTTTGTACTTTCGAAGAAAATATTTCAGTTCTTGCCCTAATCCTATTTTTTTCACACTCTTAGTGGTAGGGTGCACATGTCCTGTGGATACTGTGGCCAATTCTAAAAGGAATCACGAGATGATGGTATTATGTTATAGGAGACCAATATGTCCTCATCTAAACTGTGTGTGTTTTCACTTTGTTTGTGTGTGCTCTTTATAGAACTATTTTTTCAAAAGATTACAGATATTAATATAGCCTATTTTCTGTTGTTGTAGGAAGGTACCACAAGCTGTGTGGTATAAAGTAAAGAAATTCACCTTCTTACAGTTCTTAAATACTGAGAAAACTAATATCACATGTTAGAATCCAACAAGGGCTTTCTCGCTGTTCTTTCAATGGTGAAATATGGAAGGGTGAAAGAAAGTAACAGACAAAAAGATCCAATTGGTACCTTTAATTCCTTTCACAATCAAAATTAATTCATTTATTATTTATTAATTCATTTATCATTTATCATTTATTATTATTCAGCTCCACTGCATTGGGATCTGAGAGGGACATAGTCAAATCTGATAAAATATTTGGTTAGGTGGCTATAATTTCCTTTGATTCATCTAAAATAAGTGATCCAATTTTATCTTTGCAACTTACTAGGAAAGTTTGATTCCTGTTAAAGTTGTCCTGCTGATGTGAACTTGGCTCTTAACAACATTATTATGAGGAATTATTTAGAAAGGACAGTGTTCTTCTCTTAACTTTAACTTTCTTGTGTAAAACATTGGTTTTTATGTCTGTACCTTGCATGGGGATCTCTTTATTATATCTACTGAGTCACATCCAAGAAATATGCACTTATAAATGACCTGTTCTTAGAGTAAAAAGGGTAATACCCCACAAATCTAGTAAGAAGAATTGGCACTATAAGGAACTCTTGGTGTCTTAAATCATACCAGGAAAACAAGAAAAAGCATAAGGCATGGCTTAGCATTCGTACCTCACAAAATAGTCAGAATAGACAAGTATGGTGGCACCTCCAAACTTATCAACTGATAACGAGTGGTTGTTTCAAGGACAGACAGAGAAATTTGATTGTTCCTGGATGTTCAGTTTAGATGGGTCCTATGCTATTGACAATGTCTACTAGATTTCATTTTTGCTCATGGACCTGTTTCTCATATCTTGTCCCTGCAACTTACTGCATCTTCAGTCTCCACTATGGTACCTGTAATAAAGGCTCCTTTCCAGTGGCTGATTTTGCTTTCTTCCCTTAGCAATTTAGAATGTATATTCATTTCTAGAAATCTTCTGAAACTTACTAAACTTAACTGTAACCTCATTCACTTGTATTTCTTCTGTAACTACACAAATGCATGTATGCCTATTTGCTTTGTACCTTGTTATGTGAAATGAGAATTATTACTAGCAATCAAGAATGGACCGAAAGAACCTGCTTTTGTCTCTATCAGGAGTACCAATGTAGATAAGATTATCTGGCAAACTGCTGCCTTTGAAACGGCTGTCCATGGGAATTTACTGTTTTTCAATAAATTATGACATTGTAAAAAGACAAAAATGTGTGCATCTGTGCTTTTTGTACAGCATATCCATGGATGCTTTTAAGTTAAAATTTTACCCTACAAAGTCTATGTTTTATAATAAAAGGTCAAGAATAATAACATTGTTATCAACCCAGAGTTTAGATCCTAATTCTAATACTAATCAAAAAATAGTAGTGCCTACAATTTACTCAAAAAGAATAGTTCAAAACAACTAAAATGTTTTATTGGTTTGGAGCTCTCACTTAATGTCAGTATGATGAGAATTTTTTTGTAGACTTGTTAAAATGTATATTCTCAGGCTCTGCCGAATGCTTTGTATATGTCACACTATTTGGAGGAAGGCTCTTGCAGTGTTTTTTCAGAAATACTCCAGATGATTTTGGTAGAAATTCAATATTTCAAGCTATTGACAAATTTATTAGTCAGGTAGGTAAATACATGCAAAAATATTAATCCTTATGTAGGTGATCCTAAAATATAAGCTTTTATTTTTCTCTAAACCCACTTAGCACGTTACATAAAATTTCCAGTTCTGATGACAGCTTTGCTGTAAAACATGTGGAGTAAAGGGAATGCTTATCCATTGCTGTTGGGAGTGCAAATTGGTACAGTTGCTTTGTAAATCATTATGGTGAGTTCTCATTAATTAAAAAACAACCTACCCCAAGACCAGCAATACCACTTTTGGGTATATACCCTAAAGATGCCCAATCATACCACAAGGACATGTTCTCAACTATGTTCATAGCAGCATTTTTTATAATAACTGAAACAATCTAGATGGTCCTTGACTGAAGAATCGATAAAGATGTGGTACATTTACACAATGGAGTACTACACAGTGGAAAAAAAAACATGAGATCTTGAAATTTTCAGGCAAATATGTGGATCTAAAAAACATCATATTTATTGAGGTAACTTTGACCAAGAAATACAAATATAATATGCACACACTCATAAGTGGCTTTTATACATACAGCAAAGGAAAACCCACCTACAATTCACAATCCCAGAGAACCTAGACAACAAAGAGAACACTAAGAGAGACATACTTGGATCTAATTTACATGGGAAGTAAAAAAGGAAGGATCTGCTAGTAAACTGGGAGTGAGGGGATAATAGGGGAGGGTAAAAGAGGAGGGGTAGGGATGGGAGTGGAGAAAATATATAGCTCAATAAAAACAATAAAAATATTCCAGTTCTATTTAGCTCATTGTGTTATTAATTTACAAGGATCCTGATTCCTCCCTCAACTACAGATCATTTTCATATTCTCCCCTACAAATAGCTGAAACTGTGTGTAATTCTACTGGTTTTATCTTCTTTTATTCATCTCCTTTCTTATTATTGTAATCTCCTTTATACACCAAGTTTACACATTTTTCCTATTCAGTATACTAAGGCAATCCTCAAACCTTCATATATTCACCACCTACATGTTCGGTTGTCAGTTTCGAAGGCTGTGGGTCTTATCTTTCTTGGCCTCTATGCTCAAGTTAGATTACATTGTTTTTCTAAGGAGAGACAGGTAATGCAGGCAGGACTGCCTAAGGCTGCTGTCATTTTCTTCCCCTGAAAAAAAATGACACCATCGAAACTTTTAAAGAATTCAAGGACTTTTATTCTTTCCTTCTGTACATTTTCAATCAAATAAATATATTTAGAATCTCAAAATACAACTCTGAAACTTCTAACAGCTAAAGACAGGATTAGAAGTGTAATAAAAATCCCATTCCAAACTCTAACTTAGACAAGGATTAATTACAATGCTATATGGAAGTCAATTAACACTTATTTATAGGACTTGGTTTCCTCATACATAACATAGAATAAGTATTTCTGACTTTTAAACTTGTTGTGAGGCTTAAGATAAATTTGGATCAATCATTTAACTTCAGACTTTAGAAATGTCTTTTCCCAGAAATTATGATATGGTCACTGTGTGTGTATACAAAACATGTGACAAAGACCTAATAATTAGCAGAATTTCAGAGGCAATGGCTGTCACAAATAAGCATTCCTTTCTCAATGATTACTAAATTATATGCTCTTTTTCTACAAGAAACATTGGTTCAGACAATATTATACATTTGGGAAGATAAATTAATATATATCTAAAGAAAATGAATATTTCTCTATTATAGAATTTACTATAACATTTTCTCAAATAACCTGTGTAAACCAATTGTCCAATATAAGCAAAACCAATCTCACAATAATGAAGAGACCCTGGCTATTTACCTTAAGTAATTTGTGCATTTGGTTTTATTCTTTTCTTATTTTATTTAATGTTGTTTTATGTGCATTGGTTTTTTTCATGGCTGTCAGGTCCTCTGGAACTGGAATTACAGAAAATTGTGAGCTGCCATGTGGGTCCAAGTAAAACTGTGTGTTCTGGATGAGCAATCAATGCTCTTAACCACTGAGCCATCTCTCCAATTCCTGTTTTTATTATATAATCAGATGACTAGCTGGATAATATTATTCTACTAGTCTTTCAGATAAAAAAATTGAAGAACAGATATATTAAAGTATTTGTGCAAAGTCACACGTTGTAAATCATCAGCAGGGAATTAAACATTAGTGTCTGGTCCCTGTAACCTATCTATAAACTGAGCACCTTCTCTCAGGTATGATGCACCAGTCAACTTAATTGTGAAGATTGTGCTCTGCAAACAGTGAACTCAGGAATAGTTTCTATACAACTTTCTTGGGAACTACTAGGGTAGTGGTTCTCAACCTTCTAATGTTGCAGTCCTTTAATACAGTTCATTATGTTGTGGTAACCCCAAACCACAAACTTTTTCTTGTTGTAACTTCATAAAGTTTTTCTTATTGTTATGAACCATAATGCAAATATTTTTGGAGATAGGTGTCTGCCAAATTGATTGCTAGTCAGAGCCTGAGAACTGCTATCTTATCGTCACTGCACACACACACACACACACACACACACACACACACACACACACACTTACTCACACGAGAAACATTCATTCACTTATTTTCATCATGAAATCTCTAAGCAAAAAGACAATGTTGAGACATGGTGGGACAACAAGATTAGAGACACAGCTCTCTTTAGTTTCTGCATGGATTTGTGACCAGTGGTCACTGCATTAATATATACTTTTTTGTTTAAGGAAAACGAGTTACAAAACCCATCTTGTTGCCATCATTGTGAGCTCAGGACTTTGGGAAACATTTTGGAAGGTGATAGTCAATTTTTATTCTTGGACTTTAAAAAAGATCTTTATTGAGATAATTTGTATGCACAGATGTTGGAAAAATGATTGAAACTAGGGAACTGAACTTGGATATTTGTTTGACTATTGGCACAAGAAAAAAGAAAAGATGTTCTGATTTTCCTCCAAACTGTCTAATACATTTTCTCTTCGAAAGGAAATAGACAAAGAAATGGGATGACTGCCTTGTCAGAGCTATAAATGGATTGCTTGGCTGAAGTTTCTTCTTTTAAAACCTCTTTGGAATCTACTAACAGAGAGCAAGATGAAGAAAAACCCAAATAAAAGCAAACTAATAAATGCTTTTCAAATTTACTTTTGATTTCCTTATGATGTACACACTTTGGCACCAAGGTCTGTTTCCATGGACATGTCTGCCCATTAGTATTTCAAGGACCATGGCAGACTGTAGCTTTGTGTTCATTTATGGCTTTGAGCTCTTTGGAAATTGCTCATCTTTGCAAACATGCTTAAGAAGACTGTGAGACTTTCTTTGTGAGAACACTGGCATGGAAATGAACCTATTTGATTCAGGGGCAGGAAGAACTGTGGCATCACATTCTAGGTGAAATTATGATATGCAGCAGAGAATTTGAAATAGTGCCATAGGAAGGACAGATATTGAAGAGCTTGACCTGCTCTAATTTTGACTACTTAACCTGGGAGGCTCAATTAATTCAGTAGCATTACATGAAATGGCATGGAAGAAATTTTTCCAAACATAATAACAAGTATAAACATATGTCCAAAAATAGTTTCTCTGCCAGCAAAGTAGCATATGGTATTTTAAATTCAATATAGATGAGTTGCAGGTAAAGACTTGCATGTTTATATTTTATTTGTTAACATGTACTTCTCACCATGTGCTCATTATTCCCGAACTCTTCAAGAGCGCCCTACTGTACCCAACTACTCAAGGTAATGTTGACATATTGTGAATAGCAGTATGACCTTTTACAGGACTTTTGTACTTTCTGATCATTAACATTTGCCACATGGGTCTTCATGTAATAAGATATTTTTGCATCTTGCTATAACCTTGTACTCAAAGTCCCTGTGTGGATGCAGACTTAAAAGACTTACATCTAGGAATTTTAACTGTGTTTGTTTAAAGATGAATTTGTCTTACAATAAAATAACTTTTGAGAGCAAAGTAAGAGGATTTCTAATCATTTTTAGAAACATTTAGCTAATTTTTGCTGGGTCTTCATGCTTACAAAATAAGCTAGATGTGAAGTATGTTATGACTTATGAACATTCATATGATGAGGCATATAAGCAATTTTATTTTCTTTGGGTTGTTTGTTTTTATCTAGATAGGGTTTCTCTGAAATGTGCTGGATGTCGTGAAACTTGCTCGTTTGACCAAACTAGCCTTGAAATTGTAGAGAACAACCTTTGCCTCTCAAGTGCTGGGATTAAAGGCATGCACCTCCACTGCCTGGCAAATTTTATATTTTTAATGATCAAGAAAATTTGTATTACAAGTTTGGTGAGATAGCTCAGCAGGTAAAGATACTTGCCTCCATGCTTAAAGACTTAAACTCAATTCTGAATTCCATACAGTGGAAAGACACAGTGACTCTAGAGAGTGGCCCTCTGATTTCCTCTATGGCTAGCATGAATAAACAGACACTCAGGCACAGAAATACATATTAAATGTATGTAAAATTGTTATAATCCAAACTTTTTTCATATATCTTTATTTACCAGTTCTTTTTTGTTTCACAATTAATTATTAAATGATGCCTGATTTGTTTTATTCTTTTTCTCATCTGTACTTACCTTTTAAAGCAGAATGTGATTGGGCACTGTATTTCCACTCACAGGCCTTGCTGAGTAACACAACCTAGGAAAGCTTAGGGTTTTGTTCTCAGTACTTTGGAAAACAAGTCACACAGGGAATTCTTCAGTTGTTTTAACTTGTGTACTTACTTCTAAGACTATCACCTGCAGAATTAAGTATAGCAAATGACAATTTTTAAGATGTAAACTCAAGCCATATTATTTTTTTTCTTTTTAAGCATGAAGCTTGAAATTCAGAAAATTCCAAGTGACAAATTACATTGGTCTAATAAGAAATCTAGCTCGACAGTTTTACACTTTAAATCATGAAGTTAATAGGTTACATTACGTCTTACAATAAATGTTCTACCAACCTACTGAATCAAACCTTTAGTATCACAACATCACACAAGTAGAAAGAATTTTTGCTTCCCTTTAGTTTTCATGCCACATGGATGTTTCAAATGTTAACTAAAATAAACAAAAGTTCTTGGAAATATAATATCTAAAGAAATGAAAGCAAGCATCAAACATAGTTGTGGTGAAGCTTAGTATACTTCTTCAAGAATATGACATCATATCCTTCCAGGGGTGGCATTTCTTCAGTTACAGCAGCATTTTTATCATCCATAGTAGGATCATTTTCATCAATACCTATACCAAGTTTGATCATCCTGTAGATCCTGTTAGCATGTATCTGGGGATCCTCTATATTGAAGTCAGAAGACAGGAGTGCCCTTTCGTACAGCAAGATGTCCAGATTCTTTATAGATTTATCATTCTTGTCAGCCTCTACCTTTTGCTATAGGGTTTAAATAATGGAGTGATCGGGTTTATCCCCAGGTGCTGTCATGTAATCCATCATTGAGTTGTCTTTGAGGGCTTGAGCTTTCATGATTCTCTCTATGTTTGCTGTCCATCCATCCATATGTGATTGTCACAATACAGGATGGGATGCCACCAATGAGTTTGATACAACCACCTTCTCAACCATTTTCTCAAAAATATCTTTCATAACTTTGCAGAAGTTTTCAAATTTTTTATTTTTGTCTTCCTGTTTCTTTCTCCTCTTCATTTTCTGGGAGCTCCAGGCCTTCTTTGGTAACTGACACCAAGGTCTCGCCTTTAAATCCCTTTAGCTGTTGTACACAGTAGTCATCAATGGTCTCAGTCATATGGATTACTTCTAAACCATGCTTTCCACAAAGACCAAATTAACAACTTGGTCTTTGGTCTCACCTGCAATAAGGAAGATGTGTTCCTGGTTTCCCTTCATTCTGGTGCAATGGGTAGTATCACAATAGCTCTGAAAGCTTCAAATTTTGAGAGTCTTCTTGAATTCCAAGCTTTATGTTTTTTAAGAATTGCTCATTAAACTTTTGTAGTTCTTTTTATCTTCTACTAGTTCTAAACATTTCTTGATCGAATTCTTTCTGATAACTTTCAAATCTTTGCTTTGTTGCAACATTTCACATGAGATATTTAGAGGTGGATCCTCAGAATCCACCACTCCTCTAATGAAATTCAGATACTCAGAGATTAACTCCTCAAATTATCCATGATGAAAACTCTGCACAAATACAACTTGATGTTGTCTTTTTCTTTCTGTTTTCAAACAAATAAATAGGAGTACATCTTGGGACAAAAAAGAGGATGCCTGAAAATTTTAAGCCCCCTTATGACAGAATGTCCAAGTGTTCTGTAGAATTCTGACACCTCCAAAAGTTAATTTTAAATATCATGGTTAAAGCTTAGTTATATAAAATTGTCTATACATTAATGTCAAATGCAAATAAAAGTGTTCTTTGTCCTTACTTCAGCACAACAGAATATAAATTTCAAAGCTCCCATAATAAACTTAATATTTCACATTTAAGTAGACTATCTCACATAACTTAGCAAAATATTGAATAAGTGGATGTCAGATGAAGCCAACCAAAACATTTGTACATAAGAAGATATGCGGTGTTGGTGTAGGGCACCATGTTCCTTTCCCATACAAGAACTCCTTCTCCCTACCATATAAGAAGTTTGGAAATAGCATTTTCGAGTTTCTGTAGAATACAATGTTAAGCCTTGTTTTAATGCCTATAGAGATTATGTGCAGATTTAAAAATTCCTGCCTTCTAGTTAGTTTTTCATTTGTTGGCCATCCTATGCAGAGATTATGTACAGATTCTCTCTCTGAAACAAGATATTAGCATACGTGTACATTTTGAAATGGCTCATAGTGAGCAGCCATAGACACTTTTACCATGTAGGGATTGTGAAGGTTATAGAAACTTTCATGAGTTAGGATTACACATTTTTGATTACAATAATAGTGTGACTAATTTGATGATATCTCTGTTAGAAGTTTTTCTAATTACATACATGGTAAATATTAATGAAAGCACCAAAAAAAATGTACTGCTACTTTCTTTCTTGGTGACATTGTATTTATATTTATCTAAAAGTGACTGCATTTTTTCTGAATTATTTGTGAAGCCAAATTTATTTTACAGATTAAAGATCTTTATCTGAAAGAGAAAGAAAAACACAGTGAAGGATGCTGCTATGGAGAATTGCCCCTTCTTTTTACTACTTTTCTTTCTCTGTTTCTCAGAATAGAAAGTCTGGTCTCTTTGTGGAGCCTTTGATGAAAAAGGATTTATCCTGTGGAAACAATTGCTAGAATCAAATAACACATCCACTCCACCATTCTAAACACATTGAAATTGATTTTCAAGTTTTGAGAATAAACTCAAAAGTGAATAGAAAATAGAGAACACCCACATTCAAAGCACACCCCAAAATGTTTATTTTAGAATTCATAATTTCTGAATCCATGTGAGTTGAATTTATTTTTAAATTATCTCAAGCTCTTTAAGTATAAAAATGGTTAAATAAATTTTTGGTATCAAAATGTCCTATACAAATAATTTTGTCTTTTCATTCCCTAACCCCTTTCTAAAAGCAACCAAGGATCAAAGCATCCTCTTCTGGTTAACATACCTGCGAAGCGAAAGTTCTGGAAGTATATAACTATGACTGACAATCCTTAGTTCCATGTTTCTGTTTCAATGACTTCATACCTCCCTTGCTCGCACACGTAATATGTGTATTATGGTCCTAATTTTCTTGATCTAAATAATTCTCTTACAAGTTTGATGTCAACATATTTGGTCAAGAATCTAGAACAATTATTTTTGTTCTTCTGTTTTTATGGGTGAAATTATGCATCTGTGTGCAAATGCCCATGGAAGCTAGAAGTTAGAATTATAGGTGTTTGTTTGCCTCCTGACTTGGCTACTAGGAACTAATTGAATTCTGGTCCTTTTAAGAGCACCTAGTGAATTTAATAGCTGAGCTATCTCTCCAGTCTCAGAATCTATTTTAACATCTCTGAAATCACTATTTCATATATGTAAAATTTCAATTATTTCTCAATATAGAATTCACTTGTTCATATACTACTGTGAGAAGGGTTCTCCAGGCTCCTCAAGATTTTAAGAGTATATATCTTCCTGTTTTTAACTGCCTACCTATCAACTGGTGTGTTTAGATTTATGTGTCACATTTAAAGTTCATGTTTTGGGATTCTGGTATCCACATCAGAAGAATAAAGAAATATTGAAACCTCTGAGAGTTCAGTGTGTTTCAAGGTCAATTGACATTTACCTTCAAAAGGGATTAGGCATTGGTCTATCTCTGTCTCTCCCACTCGCTCTCTTTCTCTTGTGTGTGTGTTTGCATTTTTTTGTGTGCACACACATGTGTGCATATGTGTAAACACGAAAGGTTTCATAAAGGATTGTCATAAAATCCAGATTTTAGTCCCTGAGTTTCTTCCTGAGTTTCTAATTAAGACATGATCTGCCTTCTTCACAGGCTTCATTCCCCTCTTCTAGAGTTGTCATCAGATGCTATGCTGCTCTGTGTGTACTGTACTCTTCCCAAATCTTAAACTAAATAAACTTTCTTATCACTAAATTGAGCAGTCATAGGTAATATTTTAATAGGGATAAAAAGTGAATCAATAAATCTATCTTAGCCTATTTAGTTTTCATTTTTTTTTATTCTCAATAAATACATATATAGTCATTTTTCCTTCAATAACTTCTAGTTGCCTTTTCCCCACTACCACTCATTATTCTTTTTTTCCTCATTTCTTTTTTTACATTCTTTTATTTTTCATTCAAAAAAATTACACTTCCTCCCCTTCTCCCAGTCCCCTGGCGCTCCCCAACTAACCCTCCTCCCTCCCCCTGCTTCCTTTAGAGGGGGCAGGGTACCCTGCCCTGTGGGAAGCCCAAGGCCCTCCCTTCATCCAGGCCTAGGAAGTTGTGCATCCATATAGACTAGATTCCCAAAAAGCTAATACATGCAGAAGAGATAGGTCCCAGTACCATTATCATTGGCTTCTCTGTCAGCCCCCATTGTCAGCCACATTCAGAGATTCCGGTTTGATCATATGCTCATTCAGTCCTGGTCCAGCTGGATTTGGTGAGCTCCCATTAGATCAGGCACACTGTCTCGGTTGGTGGACCAGCCTCTCCCGGTCCCAATTTCTTTGCTCATCTTCTCCCACCTTCTGCTCTTCGACGGGACCTTGGGAGCTCAGCCCATTGCTCTGATGTGAATGTGGGTCTCTGTCTCTATCTCCATCCATCGGACTAAATTTCTATGGTGATGATCAAGGTATTCATCAATGTGACTATGGGACAAGGCTAGATCAGGCACCTTCTCCTCTGCTGCCCAAGTACCTAGCTGGGGACATCCCCTTGTTTGACAAGTACCCTACCAAAGAGTTGGCTATGTACATCCCTTATTCAAATATCTTTCCTAATCTTAGAAAAATATGTGCATTTGTTCTGATTGGTATTAGCACATTATTGTCAATGTATGATATAAGAATTTATCTATCTGGTACATTTGTTGTCTGCTTTCTTGTTACAAATGCCTGAATAATGAGGGGGTACATTCTGATTCCAAAAAATCATAGGCAGTTTTCCTAGTTCCTCAAACTCCACTTACAGGCTGGATCAAAAATAGAATTGTAGTTTAGTGGAAGATACCACAAATGTTATTTTGAGCCAGGCGGTGGTGGTGTACACCTTTAATCCCAGCACTTGGGAGGCAGAGGCAGGCAGATCTCTGTGAGTTCGAGGCCAGCCTGGTCTACAGAGCTAGTTCCAGGACAGGCTCCAAGGTCACAGAGAAACCTTTTCTCGAAAAAACAAAAAACAAAAAACAAAAAACCCCCAAAAACTAAAAACAAAAACAAATGCTATTTTGAAACATACAAGACCCCCACTCCCGACAAATACTTTATTTCTGTCATCACGGCATTGATGACTCACTTTGAGAGTATGGACATTAAACCTCAAACAAAATATTTGGGACTGTGTTTGCAATAGCTGTGTCTTGGTCACATTCTCTTTCCCAAAACTCATTATATATTACATCAGTTGAAATTGCACAGCAAGTTGAGGAGCTAGCAGATGATACAGGTAAATAAAAGAATTAAGAACAAATGGCTTACTTAGTAATGTACTTTTTAAAAAAATCACAGAACAAGAAATTAAAACTCTTCCTAAGAGGAATAGGTAAGACACATAATGTTCTTGAATTTTGGACACGATCTATCATAGGGTTTGATAAATAGAACCAAAGTTTGATACATGAAAAACTGATTTTATTCATTGAGATTTAAAACTTTTGGTTTTTATTAGGCTTAGCCACAATACATTAAAATTATTTTTTCATGAATAAGTTCATAAGTGAAAAAATGAGGTGGTGATTTCAATTATGTATGAGTTTATAGATTTCCTGTTATTTGAAGATGAAATAATACCAGAAGAGAAAACAAAATGAGTAAATTAACTCTAGGCACTTTTTATAAATGAGGCAGTTGACTTGCTGGAAATGCATACTAATTTAAAGATGTTTTTATTTATAAGTACTTGGTAATATGATCTTCAGCAATGATGTGCAATTTAGCTAACATTTTGTTTAGAACACTGATAGTTCCTCTAGACATTTTACATTTTTTTAATCTTCTTTTTAAAGAATAACTAAGGTAATAAATAGTCAAATCTTTTTGTTGTGTTGACAATATATTAGTCGAATACAGACTGAACTCCAGGCCATTTTATAGGTGTGATATCAAATAAACATAATCATAGTATGGTGGTTTAGATGTAAGAAGTGGCATTATTAGGAGGCGTGGTTTTTTATAGTAGGTGTGGCCTTGTTCAAGAATGTGTGCTACTGTGGAAATGGCCTTTGAGGTCTCATATATTCTCAAGCCATGCTTCATGTCTCAGACTACTTCCTGTTCTTTGCACATCAAGATGTAAGAATTTCAGCTCCTTCTACAATTCCATGTCTGCCTGTAAGTCACCCTGTCCTATCATATGTTAATGGACTAAAACCTCTGAATTGTAAGCAAGCCCCAATTAAATGTTTTCCTTTCTAACAGAGGCCATTGTAATGGTCTGTCCTGTCTCTTTAAGAGACAAGCCACACCCACTCCCTCCCTGTCTGCTGAGGCAGGCTGATCTTTAGCTTCCAGACTGAATCTCTCTCTTTTCTGTCTCCTCAGAGAGGTAGCTCTCTCTCTCTCTTCTCTCTGTTCTTTCTCTCCTCCCCTCTCTGCTCTTTTCCTTCTCCTCCTTCCTTTCCATAACCCACTTAATAACTATCCAACTGCAATATACATGGTGTGCCTATCCATGTCTATCTCTGTCTCTTGCCTGCTGTGTATCTCCCTGCCCTGGACCAGCCACTGCTCGGGGACCTGCAGCTGTCCCTGCCTGGGACTGGCTGCTCTCAAGGCCTGCTGCCTACCACCACATAGCCTGCTACCACTGCTTGGGTACCTGCATCATTTCTGTTGCCTGCTGTCGCTAGGACCTGGCAAGGTATTGGCAGAGCAGACAACAAAGCAAAGATTAGGAAGAAAAAAAATTCAGGATAAGGAAATTGAGAGAGGTGTATATGACCTGTTTAAGGTGGATCCTTAATTTGGCTCCATTTAACACAGAAGAATTTTTGAGTTTGTGAAAATATAACTTTTAGATACATTGATTGTATAAACAACAACATATTTATTTCAGAATTACTGACAGATGTTTTTGCACAATGAAAAGTATCTTTAAGACATATGAAAAGCATCATGAAAGAGAAATTTGATGACTTGTAATTGTCCTCACACCTTTATAACTTGCAGGTACACATTTTCATAACTTGCATTTGTATATCTTAAGACTATGAAAAGCAGTGTAAAAGAGAAATTTGATAGTTTGGACTTGTCTGCACACCTTTATAACTTGCATGTACACACATTTATAACTTCCATTTGTATATCTTAAAACACCAATTCTTTAGAACATATTAAGAAGTTATACTGGAATTTGTTTGGTGAGGTTATCCTTTTAAACTGACAAGACCTCTCAGCTGTCAAACTGCTTCATAGATCTTTGAGAAGGATAAAATTTTACTTGAGGAGTTATTGATTAAAAAAACAAGAGAGAACTTACTCGTTTGTTTTCCTAGAGCCTCTCCTCAGGGTCTTCCATGGCTGTTGAGGGTTGTATTTGCCCTTTCCAGTTTAGCACAGGGCTTGCTAGGTTTTAGAAGATCCTGTGGATTAGGAAATCTCTAGGAAGACAAACCTAACTAGGCCTGAACAGCTATGCAGTCGATTCTATTAGATTGTTTGTCCACACATGGAGATCTTCAGTTTAGATGAAAGGCAGTTCTGCCCAGTGGTTAACACTTTCACTTGATGAAGTGAATTGTGAATGGACAATGTTCTGTGTCCATCTGTCTTCCGTCTTCTTTGAAGGAAATAGAGTGGTTCTGCTAGGAGCCAACCTGTCTCTCTGTTATGAAAAGTCTTTTAATAATTAATCATTTAAATGCCATATTCCCCAGATCTCTGAGCAGTGGAGGGCTGTTTATCGGGTATAGATGAGTTATATAACAACAGTTTAAAATCTGCCTGGAGAGCTGAGTCCAAACTTGACAGTATTGGGTTTTAACTTAACTAGTGGCATTTATATTTGTAAAAGACAAAGAAGAAAAAAACTGCTTGCAATAGAAGCTTAATGGTAGAACTGATAATAGTGGAAAACAACTTAATATATTTTAAAGCAGGGTTGAGATACATATATAGTATTTTGGTGAGAGATTTAAAAGTGACAGGTCATGTATATGGCTAGGGTCATTACCTCATGTGGAGAACCTGTTGTCAGCACTCTTTGGCTAGGGGCGAAACTTCACTAGTCTCTGGCTCCTCCCTTTGTTAAGGTCAAAGAAAATGGTCGCAACCATGGTTGTCCATGTGGTGTAACTGTTCACAAACTTAACCGTGGGCTGGTAGAAGTCAGAAATGTCAGCCTGTTTTCCACGGGTGAGGCAGAAAAATAAACAACTGCCTCAGGCCATTATCCATTTGTCCACCAGGTGCTGCCTGACCCTTTCCTAACAGCTGGGAGAGAGAAGGGTTTAGATCCCCTCGTTCCTAGACAGCCAGTCTCACTGCAGACTCACAGCAAAAGCTGTGACACCCCCCCCCCCGCATCACCTCGCAGAGAACTTTAAGGATTCCATCATCTGCTCCTAGACGTGTCTCTAACTTCGACTCTAGAAAGACTTCGGGTTCCAGTGTATTGAGGCTTCCTGGTGAGGTCCTACTCTGCCCAATTCACGTAAGCTAACCCATGTTCTCACCGGCTCTATGGGAGCATCTTTTACAGACAGTCAAGGAAACTGAGATGCAGAGATACCAAGAGTCCTCCTGCTCTGGACCCAGTTAGCCTGACTGGATCCACATCCCCCCCACCGCAACTCTGCCTCCCCCGTGATGCTCCACACAAGCAGCTGTGTCAGCCCTGCCACAGAGCCTTGCCAGCTAAATGTTAGGAAGTTAGCATGTGCTGAGCCATGAAAATAATCATGATGGGGGGGGGGCAAGAAAGGGCAGTCGCCAAAAAGGCACTACACTGGAAGAGAACAGTATCCTCAAAGGGTTCATAGAACCAAGGGTCCCTGGATCCGAAAAACAAATGCACCACTCAGTAAGTGCAGTGCTAGGACAAAGCCCAAGAACCTTGCTAGTGTGAAATGTTAGAGGTGATCCTACAAGTTGTCCCAGCAGACTGACAGAAAGTTGGGAAGTGGGTTGTCTAGGTTTATGATTTTCTCCCACAGCGCTGCAGTAGCAGAAACAGAAGAGAATAGGAGACAGATTCTGCCACTGCAGTGCTAGGCAAACTGGGGGGTGGGGGGGCAGGCAGGGGCCGAGTGACCATTATGCCACCAAGCGGGAGCCAAAGCCTAGCCCACAAGACAGAGTGGGGCCCGACAGAGGAGGGAGAGTTTAGCATGAGTGTGATTATGCACTGGGAATGAAAAGCAGATAGAAACACAAAGAAAAAGTAGGCTGCATTTCCAACTAATAATCACTGGCAGAATGTAAGCTGATGATAGGCAGCGATGTAGCTTGATATCTGAGGTGGGGTTGGTGCAGTATCCAGGAGTAAGACAAGAAGATCCAGAGACCGAACTCTTGTATCCCAGAAACATATCATGATTCCAAAACCATGGGTCATGAGAATGTGTGGGCACAAGCTGAACATCTACGCTTTTATGTGGAGTCAGGGACCCTAGCAAGTGGTTTTCCAGCACTAGGCTGTTTTTACATGGGGAAGTACTTCCAAGAGATTGCACACTCATGGATGCATGGCCAGATGTGTGGGAGGAACCTACTATTTGATGTTGGGTGTAGAATTCCAGTGATTTTAAGTTGGAAAAGTGACCGTATACAAGAAGAGTAGAAGATTACAGGATCCCCAGCAGTCCTCAGCTACAAGGGATAGCTTGCCGAGTTCACACCATGAGGGGCAGTGGCGGGTGACCCAAGGCATCAGTGGGTCCCCTCACGAGTGCCTCCTCACAGTAATAGAAACCCAAACTACGACACACAAAATAACAGGGATTCATGCAACAGGATCAAGAGTTTAAGGTTGCCTCAGACTTTTAAAACAAATTAACATCTTTGCAGTGGTGACACATGCCTTTAATCCCGGCACTTGGGAGGCAGAGGCAGTCGGATCTCTGCAAATTCGAGGCCAGCCTTGTCTACAAGAGCTAGTTCCAGGACAGGCTCCAAAACTACAGAGAAAACTGCCTTGGAAAAAAAACTAAAATAAACATAAGAATGAAAGAAAACATTAAAATTAGGGTTAGAGTGAGGAGGATCAACAGCACTAGGTAATTAATCTGGCAGATAGAAAATTTATTAGAGACAAAGTTGATAAGTTTAAGGTGAAAACATGAAATGAGAAGGTCGTGGGAATGAAGGGTGAAGAATGTAAACGTCACAACAAATAAGCCAATTGAAAGTGAAGGAAGGGCCATGCTTTTGTGGAAATCATATGATGATGGTAAGTCTTGTCTCAACTAGAACACAAGCTAGGACATTATGCACACTACATCATGAAAGAACATAATTAGCTGTTCTAAGCAATGTATGTAGTGAGAAGAAATAATTGCAGTATTTTCTAACTTACTTTATGAAATTTATATATGAGAAATTTATATATGTATTTACATCATTGCTCTTCCTTCTCTCCTTCCATTTTCTCCAATTTTCCACCTATTTTTCAAATTTATGTTATCTTATTCTTTAAATTTTTCTCATTACACAAAAACATATACATGCATATAAGTATATAAATATAATCTGCTGAATCTAATTAGTGTTGTTCTTAGGTATATGCATTAGGGCTGACCATTGGTGCTGTGTAACCAATTTGCAAACATATCACTCAGAAAGAATTATTCTTCTATCAGGGGCCTTGAATAGCAACCTCAGTACCTCCCCAGGGCTCAGAATTGGATGTCTATGGTGGGAGAGGATCTAACTCAAGCATGTTACTTCTGCATCTTCTTTATTTTTCATGCAAGGGAAGAAAGTGAAGTAAAAGGGTGCAGAGGAAAGGAAGAATAAGGAAAAGGAAAAGAGTAGGGGAAGAAATAGAAGTAGTAGCGAGGAGAAGAAGATGAAGAAGAATAAGAAGAGTGAGGGCTGATTTTCACAAGGTTTCTAATTTTACAGATATAGTTGAAAAATTTCATAGGCAAGGACAATGATAATATGCATACCAGAATCACAAAGAACACAGTTAGAACCTGACAAATTGTTCTGGAACAGGTGATGCCAACCAGGAAAGAGCCAGCATTCAAGAGGAAGTACCTGATATTCCCAACTATTAAATAAAGTTACTAAACATCCCTAAATCCTGGATTCACCCACTCTCCTCATCTAATCTCTTTTGTGATAACCAGCTTTGGGGACACCCAGATTTGTTTGTTAGTAAAGGCAGGGCACGCTGCCTTCCTGGTCAGTGCCAGGTCTTCTATAGAAATTTCCATATTATCTGTTAGCAGGTAGTTTTGTGGGATGGACTCTGTGTGAATTTGACTGCTAGAGGAAAGAGTGAGTGTTATGGCTTTACTGACTCAAGGTTTAGGGGAATGGAGCAAGGTTACTCCTTCGCCCATTTAAAAGTCACACTGTTGAGGTGTTTTGGGAATGAATTCCATTTTGAAGGGAAGAATCATAGCTTCACAAGGTTTCCACAGCTATGACAGCAACTTTTCCAAAAGACAAGTATAACCGCAGCTCTGCAAAATAGGGCGCCCCATAACGTGTACACTTGTGGGTTTGCCTTTATAAATCTGTCAGCTGTCCATTTGCTGTATAGACTTGTCTCGTGGCCTCCGACATTCTCCCTCTTACAGCAGTCATTTATTGCTTCATCTATGCTCGTGTGAGTCTTTTCTCAAGCATGTTTGCATGTCAACTAGTATTGTCAATGTTTGATTAGATAACCATATTGATTAATATTATGGATTTAGTCTTCTTTATTTTTTTCTTTTTGTTTTTGATTTTGTTTGAGACAGGGTTTCTTGGTGTAACAGTCTGGCTGTCATGGCGTTGGCTTTGTAGATCAAGCTGGCCTAGAACTCACAGAAATGCACCTGCCTCTGCCTCCTCTGTACTGAAATTAAAGTTGTGTACCACCACTGCCCAGCAGGTGTAGACTTCTTGTAATATAGAGAAGACACTATCTCACAGTAGATGGCCTTGCCTCTGGCTCTTATGATCTTTCAGACCTGTCTTCTGAGCCTTAGGTTTTGGAGTTGTGTTGTAAATATATCAGTTGTTTTTAGGTACCCCAGACTGAGTTGTTTTCTGTGTTTCATTCCAAAGCTAGTTGATTAGAGTTTACAAGTATTGATTGTCTGCTTGATAAAGACTAAAAGAGAACGGTTCAAAATTTACCAAGACAAGGGCATTATAACTGTTCAAGGAGATGGAAAAGCTGCTTCGCCTGTTTGGTTAATTAAGAGTATACCTGTTCTACCTGGTGGTGGTAGCATACACAATTTAATCCTAGTACTCAGGAGGCAGAGGCAGGTGGATCTATGTGAGTTCGAAGCCAGCCCAGTCTATATGAGCTAGTTCCAGGACAGGCTTCAACCCCCCCCCACAAAAAATATACATGTTCCAAATCATCATATTTTACTCTGCAAATATATAAAACTATCGTGTTTATTATAACTTTAATTGCTAGTATCATATTAAAAATAGAATAAATAAAATTAATTAAGCGTTTAAGCTGGTGAATATGGCACTAGCAATTGTTACCCAAAATATTTATTTGCTTAGAAATTATCTAATAAAAGACTGTAATATCACACTAATAAATTAATATTAAACAGCAATAAGAGTTTGCTATTGCTACTACAATTGAATCTGTGACTGAGTTTTACAAGATAATGGTTCTTAAATTATCTCTTCATTGACTTCTTGTAATATCATCAGAAGCTGTGTTTTCTTACCTCATAAAAACAAAAGCCCAGACATTTGAGATGTGAAATGTCAGCTGAGATCCCACTTTATGTGAATGTCTGTGAGGCTTTGGCTGTTCATTGGCCATTGAAATTCAAGTCATATCACTGTAAGGTGGTTATATTACAGATAATTACCCTGTTTTGACTTCTTACTTCTCCATTCCCATCCCAGAAATGCTTAGTTGAAGTTGAAGAGGGGACTGTGAACCCTGGTCATGAGCTAACGCAAGTGAATGCATAAATTCAAGGAGGTTATTGCCTCAAAAGCAAGTGTTCTAATTAGTTAAAGTTGAGAAAGTCCTAATCAATCTCTTCTGACTCTCCCACAATAAGCAGTCATAAATTGTCATTGATCATAAAGGCATGAAAAGAGGCTCCACTGCCTTTTCATACTGTATTGTGTTTCTATTGATAGTAAGAATTACTATTCTTCCATGTGCTTTGTGACCTAATCATTGCTAAATACTATTCCATTGCCTGATGTGTATTAGCAATTCACTTGCTAAAGAACATCTTATTGGTTTCTCGGTTTTGAAAATGATAAGAAAAATTATAAACATTTATATATAGTTTTCAAATGAAGCTAAATTTGCAGTTAATTCTGAGGAGATTGTAAGGAGTACCATTGCTAGGCTGTACGGTCAATGATATATTTTGTAAAAGATTCTGCATCCATTGTAAACAGATACTTTTTTTTCTTAGTATCTGAGTTTCCAAGGTGTTCTACTGAGCAGTAGCTGGTTCTTAAATATTAAACACAGTTTTGAGTAAATACGTATAGATGTTCTATAAAACTCTTAAGACAAATGATAACATAACATATATCCTATAATATTCTTCCTGTAAAAGGATGAACATTTCCAAATGTGAGTTAGGCTATAGAGATAAACAAAAAATCAGGGAGCCTGCATGGTCTGGTTTATAGCCTCTGCATGTGTTTTACAGTTGTTTAGCTTAGTCTTGTGGGATTCCTAACAGTGGGAGCAGGGTGTGTCTCTGATTATTTTGCTTGCTTTTGGGACTCTTTTCCTCCTACATGAGGGATATGAATGGATTTGATATGCCATGTGTGGTTGATATCCATATGAGTTCTGCTCTTTTCTGAGGGGAAAAAGAGGAGGAGTGGATCTGAGTAGGGAGTAGATGAGAGGGAGTTAGAGGAGAGAAGTTCTCCTCCAAGATGGGAAGCTGCAATAAAGATATAAGAGAAGGCTATATAAAAAATGTGCTTCACACTAGATAACCAACTGTATTTGTTAGTATAGGTGGGCAGATTAGTTTCAGTTCTTTCATTTCTGAAGCCTTCTTCTCTTTCTTGTTGCCCATTTACAGTGTTAGCACACAAAAATTTGCTTCTTTGCTAAATTTAATCCAAGAAATTTTTAAGTATTTTTGTTTGTCTTACTAATTTCAATATCCCACATTAACATTTTCAAATATGCTAAAATTGGATAATATGACTTAACATTTATTTTCATTTTTATAGAACATTCCATTATAACTTCTAATTTCTTAGCCACTCTTCTGATATGAAAAATAAATACTTGGGCTTGTTAAGTCAGGTGTAATTTTTTTGGTCCTCTTAAGTCAGCAAACAGCATTTCTGTCTCTTTGTTAGGAGGCACATTGATTAAAGAAAACAAACAATTATTTTTTACAGAAAACAATGTCCTTTGCTTTCTTTTTATTTGAGATAACTTAAAACTTATAAAAAGTAAATTTTCGAGGATCAGTGCAATGATTTAAAACCAAGCTGCTAATCTCTATAAACCATAGAGAAACAAATCCATGGAGGATGCTAATTCCTTTTCCAGTTTCTCAGGTTCACTTCTTTCAGGCAATTTGATTCCTTTGATAGTTAAGTGTTCCTTGTACTCTATCACTAATCAGTCTTTCAGTTACTTACTAAGACCGTCTCTTGTATCTGTACCTTCTTTAATATGCATAAAATAAAAATACAGTGATAGTTCCTACAAGAGAACAAAAATACATGATATGCCAGAGAAAAGCAATGTTCAGAACGAGTTTCATTGAATATGTTGAACTGCTGCTGAGCTTACAATACCGAGAAAGTATCCATGAGAATAAATGGAGAAGTAATACAGATATTTAGATCATAGAAGTAGGACAATTATATCCTTTCAAAAGACAAAATAATATAGTGATGTAGAGGAACTAAAGATTCAATTCAGATTCTGCAAGAGATGTACTTGTCTTTGTTGTAGCAAATACAAAAATATAGTCAACTCAACCAAATAACAATCAGGTATCAAATCAGAGATGATTATTCTTATGGACAATCACATTCCTAAAACATGTCTCCAGATTTTTAAATTTTGTTATCTGTACACGATCATTCACAATTTTGTTAAATTTCTGAAATGGAATAAGCCATATTAGGGAATTTTTATTTTGACCAACTACAGATCTAAAAATTTTATTTAATAATATAACTAAAATATTACACATAAATATTGAGTTCCCCCAAAGAACTGTGACGTGAAAGGGACAAATGTAAACATGGGATGGAAAGATTGCTGCAAAAGTGTGAGAACTTGATCTTCAGAAGGCATGATCGAATCCAGGCATGAGAGCATCCATCTATCATCCCCAGTACATTGCTTATGAGTATGAGATGGGAAATGGTGAATGGAGAGACCTCAGAGGCTCATGAATCTGCTACTGGCAAGAGAAAGCAGTCTTTTTCAAACAAGATAGGAGGAAAGGACCAACACCATAGGTGTTCATATATACAACACACAACATACAACACACTATGCATGGCATGTGCATATGTGTGTGTATCACTCTCTGTGAACTCTTGCCTTCCGCCATGTATCCTGTGGTCTGGTGTCTATGCCATGTACTGTATGTGTTCCCTTGATTTTACATTTTATTTGGGTTTGATGAATGTTGATAAACAAGAACAGGAATTGTCAGGGTGTTTATTGTTTAATCACTACTCTATGGAGGATTCAGTGAAAAGCCAGCATTCTTCCTGTCAGGCAAGATTTTTCAAACAAAAACACTTTTTCTATTTGTAAGAAACAATTAGTTCGCCTTGCCTTCACTGGCCCAACCAAGGTCAACCCTCACTGGGTTGCTGGTTCAATGCAAGGATTTGGGTGTGCTACAGGTTGAAATAGCACTTAATATCTCATGACCTCCATTTATCAGTATTATTACTCTACTTGTCTTCCCTGAGTTTGGACTGGCAGCTAAATGTCTTTAATTATGACCATGAGTCTTATGTCACATAAAATAACATACTTACAAAATAAGTTTTTGGGTTGCCTCTCCCACACCTTCAGAAAGATGAGTATTGAAAATATCTCAACACTTTCCCTGCTTGAAAAGATGCTGCTGCCATCTCTCTCCACTGTCTTCATTCCTTTGATTCCCACAAAACATGCACAAACTTGTAGAGGCATTTTTTTTTTGCTAAATCTTTCACCATGTATTGATTCAAAAGCCGTATCTTTTTTCTCTTTTGTTTATTCTGAATTGACAGAATAACTTATATCAGCAATGACTTTCTAAAGTAAATTTTAGAAATAAGATTATGAGATAGATGTGTAATCACCGGAGAATTGATAAATAAAATGATTGCTAGAGAAATTGGGTTTGTTAAATTATGAGAAGTGATGGCACTGAAATTCTCAAAAGGTCCCTGGTATCAGCTTGAGGAGATATGCAGTAAAAGTGTAGGTTCTGAAGCTGAAGAGATGGTTCATTGATTAAGTGGCTTATGGCTATTTCAGAGGACCCTGAGTTCTGTTCACAGCTGCAGGGGATCTGAGGTCCTCTTCCCGTTTCCACAGTGAATGCACTCACATGTTCATGCTCCCTGCCCCATACACCACATACATGCAGGCATACAGATAATAAATATACAATTGCATCAAAAACAAAGTTAAGAAAGTTAGAGTTTCTGTGAAACTCAATTCTGTGTCTAAAAACACTGACCATATTTACGTTAGTTTGTTATGTCTAAGAGCTTTAAGAAGCATATTCAAGTAAAGAAAAACAAGACAGAACATCTAACTTGGATAAGAAATGGAAAGCCATGAACTGTCAGTGTCACATAGAATTGTTCTTTTCCTCTCCTCTTTGCAGATAGAATATGGGTGAGAGTGATTCACTAGAGCTTATTGTAGAAGTTGGATATTTCTAGTATCAACTCAACACATGTGAGAAATAATGGTACCTAGAACTACAGGATGGGGGAAATTTGGAGGACATGTAAAGTGTTGGGAAATTTGCACTTATTGACTCACGTACTCCTTAAGTCCTCCTTCCAGTTGATGCAAGACTTCTTTGTTTTTTTTTTGTTGTTGTTTAAAAGTGTTTATTTGTGATAAAATATCTAACATAAAATTAACCATTTGATATGAGCAATTCAATATAACTAAGGACATTTTAATTTCTGTATAATCAACAACAACATCCATTCATAGAAAATTTGTCTTGCTGTATTCAAACGTTGTGCTCCATGAACAAATTCCACAATTACCCTTGAGACTCCCCATTGTAGCATGTGTCTCTTAAGATTGGTTGATTGAATTTACCACAGTATGTTCATGCTTCAACTGTGTGTCAGAAGATCCTCAATGCTAAAGGTAAATCATATTGAATGATACAATGTTAAAGTGTGTGTTTACATGGATGTATTACATTAGAAAGTGTATACCTTTGTGTATTTATAGTGCACACACAAACACATAACATGTCACTTATCTATTCCTCCATTGATGTATATTTGTGCTGCTTCTGTCTTTTGGCTTTTGTGAATAATGTTGTTATGAGTATACTGTGTACATACCTTTTGAGACACTGGTGAAGATTCCTTCACTCATATACCAATAATTGAAATTGCTGGACCATATTTTAAAATTTTAAGGACTTGCTATAGTAGTCTCATGGTGATCATAACATCTTATGTATTTACTACTAAGGCACAAGTGTCCTATTCTTCCACAACCCTACTTACCTTATCTGAAAGAACCAGACTGTCCCTTCATAAATAATTTTCTTGTTTGTTCTGCAGAAAATAGTGATCAATACTCCTCATTACATTCAGGAACATTAGAGTTGCCCAACATGTGCCAAATGCAAACAAAGTTGGTTCTAGGGGGAATCTACTCACGGAAAAGGTATTAGACTTTTCACTAGCTTCAGTTGACATCCCCCCAACATGTATGTGTGGGGATGTTATGTATTCCGAGTGTTAAAGAGGAATGGAATAAAAAGGAGGATTTCATAAGGGGCCCTTACCTTTTAGGTACAGTATCTGGTGGTGACGCCGATAGTCAGCAACTACCTTGTTTCATCAAATCTAGTATTATACAGAGAGTTCTAGAATTCATACTGAAGCATCAGTATTTTAAAAGAGATACATACAGGCAGAACCAGGACGCCTTGTGTAGACTATAAAAGCAGTGCTGAAATGTTATGTTATGACAATCCTTAGACAAATTCTCTACAAGAACTTAAATGCATCAGTTTTTAGGCATTGAGACAGACCTTGGCAAGAAGGACAGCAGCATTTCTGGAAAACAATGTTTAGCCTACTTATTGATTGGTACTATGCAAAGAACACTGCTGCAACCTTGGGTTCCTGAAATCCCAGGAGAGCATTGGATTCAAAATTGCTGGAGGCATGTCGCTGGTTCTTGATCTTCATTGACAGGGTCAGTGCAAATGTGCCAATAAATTGTAAGGGATGAATAATAATTGAAATGTTTAAGATTCATGGACCTTCAGTGATAATTAAAAAGGCACAGTTTCCAGGGAATAATATAAACTGACATTCTGTTGATTAGCAAATGAAAGATATTAGCAAAACAGTCTATAGCTACAGGAAAAGAAGAACAGGAACCACATTGATACAAGCTTACAGATTAAGCATTTTAGGGAAAGCTGGATCTATTAATGAAAGACTAATATATATGTGATGTATATATATATAGATATAGATATGTATATACATATCTATATGTATGTATATATAACCAGTAGCCTATCACTAGTATTTTTTCAGTGGGAGATTTAGGCATTTAATAATAAATTCTCAGGAAAGATAAAGTTCTTAAGAATGGTAATCAAACTGTTGGGGAGTATCACAGCAACTTCATATTGTCACCTATATTTGGCCTTTGGAAATCACTAGAGTTTAGTGAGATTATAGCATTTTGATAGTTGATGGTTTATAGATATGTAACATGGCATAAATTCATTTGGGCTAAAGATTTATTCTTTGGTTGTTTTTCCATGGCTGAGTAGCAGCCAGAGACGTAGTTAGCAACTGGTGTATTCTCTATACAGCAACTACTACTATCATGAGATGATGTTGATCCATCCTTGGTTTTTCTAAGCATGTATCAGTTCCTTTGATTGATGCTATGTTCCAGGTGTGGTAATCGCTTTAGTCTTCTCTGTGAACAAGCTCCTCGAAGTTAAACATTGTTTTAATTAAACTGATGAGAATAAAGAACAGGAGACCTATGACTAGTTTGGAGAAGCAAAAAGGCAATGTTTGCTCTTATAGAAAAGGGGGGGATAAAAGAACTCTCAGTGTGCCTTTTAAGCTTGAGCAATGACAGTTTTTAACCTTTCCCATGCATTATTGTGCTACGAGAAATTGATAGCTCTAGTCAACCTCAGTGACTTGCCTGGAATTTGGTGTGTGGTTGTTCATACACAGTATGATGACATCAGTGATATCTGAGGACTGTGAAATTAATAGCTATTTTGAAAGTTTATGGTGTTATTTGTTGACTGTATTTGGCTGTTGATTTGTCTTCAAACTAATGTTCTAAAGAGTTGGATAATTATCTTTTATATTCATAAAATATATGAATATGGGGTAGATTTTATCAAGATACATTAGATGAATCTATGAAATTCCCAAACCATATATGTATTTGGAAACATCACTAGTAATACAACAAGATCTTATTAACATTATATTATCCTAATATAGATTTTCAAGTTTCATGTCTTTTATGTAAATCTTTGTATTTCCCTTTTTGCTAGTTCAGTGTATATTTTAACCCTGCTAAAGATAATTACATTAATTAAATTTCTCAGCAAAATAAAAGGAGAGAAAACTATTTCCCCTGAGAATCTTGCTCTCTTTTGTGTATTAATTAGTTATTAGTGTATAAACTAACAGTTAATGAAAATGATTACAGATATTTCAAGAAGAGTTAGTTCTATAATATGACCTGAATATGTTAGAACACTAATACTAATACAAATCAAAGAATGCTTACCTTTTAAAATTTTTCTTTAGGCTTTTGCAATAAACACTGTACCAATTTTGACCTTTCAACTTTCTCTTGCCAGGCATTTGTTTGGGGAATTCAGAGATCAATGTGGTGTTAGATGATTCCCTTCTTGTCATTCGCTTTGGGTTCATGCTACAGGAATATGAATCCATACACATTTTGATAAACACATCAATCAGTTCCTATTGCTGTGACCTACCCAGATTTCCCAGCTTTGGAGGAAAAAGTTCCAAAACCATCTCTCAGAGTGAACACACTGTATTTTAAGTACTTTTTACCTTCTGTACTACTCAGTCACAATTAATCATTTCCTAATTGCAAACTCTGTTAATGCCCTCTACATTTCATGAAAAGTGTAAACTAATGAAGAAAAGAGATTCAACAACCATCTTTACACTGGTTAAATAATTAGAATGAAGGGGGAAAGTTATGACAGTATATATAAGTACTGCACTTTAAAACGGAGTGTAGATATTGTATTGATGCTTACTTGCACAATGCTACATTAACACTTTGTATATTCAGAAAATGTTTTAAAAACAATATAATGATTGAAATAGCATGGATTTTTGTTTGTGGTATATAAAATATTATTTTTTGTACTGGAATTTGTGGAAAAGGTACCTTGTGAAATTCTAGAATTGAAATATTTTCTCAATTAGTTGTATCTATATTATTGCTTGAGTCACACCCCACAAACACTAAGGACTTGTAACTTGGACATAATGCACATAAGGAATTTATCTGACTCTCTGTCAGTCTAATACTGTAGCATGAAACTAGTTATCTTTGTATTATTTAGTGATATTTAAAGTGAAAAATTTATCCACATAAAGGACTAGAATTTGTAAAATTTGTACAGAAATTCTAGGATATTATCAGCAAAGTTGAAATATTTTCAGATTTTTTTTGTGTGTGAAAAAATCAAAGTATATAACAGAAATATATTTTTATATAGAAAATGAAACTATCAATTCCATATTCATAAACCTTTCACTCTGTTTTCCAGGTAGGCTCCACTTTGATTCAATAGTCTTACAAAAACACTGAACATCAATGCACTCCCAGCACTTGAGTTCTCTCATCGAATCACATTGATTAACAGAAATGAAAAGGATCCCAAACAGTAGAATTATACTACTCATTGCTCTCCCATCTGACCAAATGGACAATTTTATATCTGGTTACTACTTCACAAGTTAAAAATAACAAATTGCTACTTTTCCTTAGATAATGCTCCAGATGTTCAAGACATTGTAAGGAAAAATAAAATCTTTCATGTTTTTTTTAACTAGATTTAGAAGGAAGAAGTCAAAATTGATACTTTCAATTTTTCTTCAACCAAAAGGAACAAGAAAACAACATATCCATTACAATTCTGAGAAACATGAAGTAAAATGATGTAATCTTTGAATAAGTACTAGGTCTGTAAAGAGGTTAAATTTGCTCTTCCAGAACACATTAAAGACTTTCTGTAAGACATGCAGAAATAATTTAATAGTTTTGTTTGTTTGTTTGTTTTTCAAGACAGGGTGTCTCTGTAGTTTTGGATCCTGTCCTGGAACTAGCTCTTGTAGACAACATTGGCCTTGAACTCACAGAGATCTGCCTGCTTCTGCCCTCCAAGTGCTGGGATTAAAGGCATGTGCCACCACTGCCCAGCTAGTTTTTTTCTAAGAATTTACCTTGATGATAGTTAATACTTCCCATTCTACAAATGTTTATAAATTGAAAAGGACTCTTCTCATTTGGTTTATTTATGTAGTGATGCTTAAAATATTTTCCTACCTGTACAGGACAAACAAAGGTATTGAGATTACCAGAGAACATGATCCTATTTGTCTAAAGGAAGTCTGGAAGATCTCTCCTGGTAGTTGGAATTTTTGCTCTTTGCTCTTTGTGGTTCTGCCACTCAGCTTCAAAATAAATATTCTGAGACAGTCGTACTTACTAATGCCCGACCTTAGCTTGGTTTGTTTCTAGGCAGAAATTTCTTAACTTAAATTATCCCATCTACCTTAAATTATCCCATCTACCTTTTACCTCTGCTTTAACCTTTTTTCTATTCTATATGTCTTTACTTCTTACTCTGCTTCTGGCTGTTTGGCTGGGTGGCCAGCCCCAGGAGTTCTCTTCATGTTTTCTCACTACTCTTTCTCCTCTTCTTTTTCTCCTTCCATTTATTCTCTCTGCCTGAAAGCCTCACCTATTTCTCACCTGCCTAACTATTGGCTCTTTAGGTCTTTATTAGACCAGTCAAGCGTTTTAGGCAGGTGAAGTAACACAGCTTCACAGAGTTAGACAAATGCAACATAAAAGAAACTGGAAATGGTAGTGTCCAATGTCACCCTTGTCCTCACTTCCCACTCTAGCCTTTATTGTCTGGAAGCCTTGGATTAAGTTATTGCAGGCTGAGTACCTGCATCAGCTGCTCGATTCTTTAGAATACATTGACTTTGGTTGTGCTTCTTGTAACAAAGAAATCCAGATAAGTACCATAAATCAGAGTGCTAGTTCTTTACATCAGCTGACTGTACTACCTATGATCTGTCCTCAAACTCCTTCAATGCATCTCTTAGTAGGCATTCCAGAAGGATAGCCCTACTACTTCACATGACAATGTACACAGATTTCTCTGTGATTAGAAATCTCTCAACAAATTTATTGGCCACTTGTAAATAAATTTTAAGAAATACTTAGCTGAAATTTAAAGAAAAAGATACTGACTATATTATCACTTTTATATAACTCAGTAACCATGTTTTATTTTTCCAAATTACCATCAAACTTATCATATTATACCATATATTGTCCTCCAGTTATTATTAATTATATCAAAAATATTTTAAAATAGGAAGAGAAATATTTTTGGAATGAACTGAGTTCAGATAGATCATAAGTTACCCTCTGAAAGTAATATAAATATTGCATACATATAATCAAACTAAAAAACTCTTAGTAATGGGGAGAAAGAAAGTGCTACAATCATTAAGAACAGATCTAAAGTGAATTATAAATAAGGGAGCAGTTATTATTTACATAATTTTAAGACAAGTTAAAGTAAATGCAAAGAAAATACAAATGTGTAGAAAAGTAAGTTGTCATGATAATGTTATTGACTACAGGTTATATTTAGTTTCTTTTCCAAAATTATATTTTATAGAAAAAACTGATGCCCCTGAAATGGCTATAAAGTGAAAGACAACATAATAATATCATCTTAACACTAAGAAGATAGTTAGCTTAGATGCAACTATTATGGGAAGCATGATATCTAAATTTGAAAAAATTGAAAAGTAAAAGAACATACTATGCTTGTGCAATATGAATTAATAGGAGTTTATATCATTGATGCATATGCTATAAGTATTTCCACTAGGTTATTTCATGATCAAGAGCCCTCTGTTTCTTTTCTTAGTTAAACTATAGCTATCACATGTAATCTACTAAGTATCAAAATACGGATTCTGCTGAATGTATACAGCTTCTATGCAGCTCAAAATGCTGCCAAGTCAAATATTCCTAACAGAGTTTGTTTTATATTCTCATATTTTCTGTATAAAAATATAATGGATATCACAGGTTATTCTATATGATTCAAGAGGAAAATATAATCATCAATTTCACTTAGCTACAAACTCTGTTTTCCACAACAATAACATGCCTTCAAGATATACTGGTGTTATAGTAGCATTAATTATATGGAAGTAAGCAATATTTTTCATTAGTGGACTAAAGTCTCACTCCATGAGATAGAACTCACACCTAACACTGCTCACTCAAGTGGCCAGAAAGCTGAGACTAGATAAGGCATAGGCTTAGAAGAAAATCTACTGTTATTATTCTGAAAAAGTAGTGTAATGATTATATGACTCCTAATGATATGACTATATACATAGACCAGTGCCTTACTCAACTTTCATCAAAGAAGTTTCTCAGAGTAGAAGGGAATTAAAAGAGAGTTCCACAACTTAACATTGTGCAAAGATGAAGAGACTCTGGAGAATGCAGTCCTAAATGGAACTTCTCCATCAAACCACATCTCTCAAGACCCTGCATTCTATGCAAAGGAGGGAGAAAGTTTGAATGAGTCAGAAGTGAGGAATTCCTTTCTTAAGAAACAAATAATAAACAACGGCAACAACAACAGCAACAAACAGTACTCCAAAGAAATCAATGGACATGTCTGGAGATCTGGAATAATCATGTTGACATGGAAAATAAATACAAGGCAATAATAGGACGTACCAACACAAACATGTTTAGAATAAACTATGATGGAGAGTGCTAAAGTATATAAATGGCTTTTCAAAACACAGGGGATATTTTTTCTGCCACTATCACCATCATAAAAATTAATATGTTCATATTTATGCAGTTATACTATAAGTTAGTGAATTAAGGTGTTTTAAGTGAATATTACACTAGTTATGATGAAAACAATAAAATTAAGCAGGTGTTAGCCTTCTTGAAAACAATATTCTGTGCCCCATACTGGCATTTTCATTAATATATTAGTAAAACAAAATTACAACATGTTATATGAGTTATGTTATTCTTTCTATTCAAAGATAACAAATCCTTTCCAATTATTTGTTTTAGGTAACATAAATAAGACATATAATCGTAAGATCTGAGTTCAGACAAAATATTTCATTACTTGGTAGAGGAAATGTTTTGTAATACAACTGGTTATGATCTCTGAGAGAATGTTTATACATTTTCAATCCTTTTGTACAACTAAATATATCCTGATTCTTGAATATATTAAGGAAAACAGTGCTCATCACTTGAAAGTTTAAATGAAGGAAAAAGAAGAAGAGAAAGGAACAATTGAAGAAAGAAGACTCATCCTTTATGGGAAAATAAATATTTTACAATAAAATCAAAATTATGAATTAGGAAGTTGAAAAGATTCATGCCATAAAATGGGTAAAAGAAGCTAAAATAGAAAGTAAATGGAACAGATGAAAGATCACTGTGGCCTTGGATTTGAATTCCTCTGGATTGTGACATCACAATTCATGATTCAATAGATCACCTACATAGCTCTCTCAGACTTCTTCAGTATGAAATAGATTGCTTCTTCAGTGCATCTGCTAAGATATTGAAAGCATAGGAAATCTGCAAATGTAAATAAATTTAAATTACTAAATTATTTAATATAATGTTAATCAAGTCTAATCAAAGAGAATAAGAAATGAGACACGTGCTTTATATTTAACTGAACAAAACTTTGGGACTTGATTTTCATTAAGTTTGATCACTTTTTGTGTAGTATAAGGAACAAAATAAAATATATACTAGGTTTATTATAGCTATAATACAAAATACAATTGGACTAAGTAGATTAATGATGTTCATGGTTAACAGGAAAACAATTTAGTTTTAAATCAGTACCTAAACATTTAGTAAAAATATGGTTCGTGTAAAACTGCAAAGTCTTGTGGTTTTAGTTTAGTAATATTATCATGTATAATAATGAAAGTTAATGTTAATCAAGTACCTAATATTCACCCAATGCTTCCCTAAATCTGCAATATGTCGTTAACATGTAGTTTCTAAGATATACACGAATGATTCTCCAATCTAATTATGCTCGAGATACGGCACCATAGCTCTGGATACCCAGCCATTATCCTCCTCCACTTCTGTTCCCTTTCTGATCGTAACACTTCACAATGGTCTGTTAGAAGGGCAGGGTTCCCTAGCAGAGAACATTGGATAGATCAATGTCTGTAGTTACCAATCAGCTCTCTTATCTCCTTAGTTTCCTGGATAAGGCAACTGAATACTCCATGTGCCCTTATGCAAGTCCACCTACCAAGCCACGCAGAACAGATTGGTATATGTGCCCTCATGGAATACAAGTAGAATGATAAAATCCTTCGTGTTTGTTCTTCGTCTACATGAATTGAACTATTTATTACTTGACACTTCATTGGTTACCATTCTTCATAATGTAGGACAATATAAAATCTAGTGTGCCCTTCCCTTATATTAAGTAAAACTCCAATAGCATTCTCAACTCTAGAAACTTTAATATGAATTTTAGGGGTTCAATTAGCTTAGAAGTTAAATATATGGAGTCTTAAGGATTTTAAAAGAAAGCAATATGAAAATATAGAAAGCATAAGTTTATTTTAAGTCACTTTATCAAATTACAATTTTGGTTCTCATTTCAGTGTCAGTTAAGGGTTAATAAAATAATAATTTATTCTGTTAATAACAATGGCATAAAAATTCTAAGATGGGAGTGAATTTGAAGAGTGATGAAAAGGAAATGGGAGAGTAATTATAAAGGGATTTTTTTCATAATAAATGGAATGTCTATGCAAGTATCAGGAAGTCATATTTAGGAGAAACATGAGTTTTTGGAACTTAACAATTAACAGGACATTTAGGAAGGCAATGAAAATGCAGTTGTATAATGTCTATTGTATTTGTTTTTCATGTTTGTTTTTTATTTGGTTGCTTTGTTTTTTCACCCTTATCTCTTCCAAAGGGAAAATACTCAGACAAACATTAAGATCAAATTCTGGATAGTCCCAGGACAAGGATGATAAAGGAAAAGACTGAGGAATACTTATTACTTGTTTCATTAAAATGAAGTTTGCTTTATGAACACCATGTTACATCACTGAACCTAATGGGCATTGGTATCATTTTAAAACTTTTATTGTCACACTGACATATATTATAATGAATATTCCTAGGTTTGCCATCCAAATTTATATGAATATATAAGCAAATTTCTACAACCTATGATCCCTAAAATACTCTCCAATAAATGACACCTTAAAAATAATACATTGGCCACTAAGTGTTGAAATAACCAGGCTAGCTAAAGGATACAACAATTATATTTTTATTTATTGTAAGTAGAAAACTCATGAAACAGAAAACTAGAAATCCAAACACAGCAGTGTCCCGCGGGAATGGCGCAGAGAGCGAGCATCTGGGCTGTGCACAGGTTTTTCCTCTGGTCCCAGAAAGCCATGCCTTATCTGGGCTCCACCTCCTAAAGATAATTGGCTAACAAGGTTTTCCTCATCATATTTATATAAATATATAAGCAAATTTCTACAACCTATAATTCCTAAAATACTCTCCAATAAATGACACCTTAAAAGTATAATGTAATAAAATAAGTGAAACACCTGCCCTTTAATTTACTCTCTCAAATTCACTGGCTACATACTCAAAATTAGAATGCAGTAGGTACATTAATGGATTAATACATTACTTTAATTTTAATTAATACATTACTTTTTGTTGAGTGTTGATAACATGACATGTATTGTATAATCATTTGAAATAATGAATAAGAGACAATCATGTTAACAGTGAAACCATAGATTTTTATTTTATAGAATATATCCTTTTAGTTATTTCATGATTAATCTGGGAAATGATGTCAAATTAGATCCTGATAAGAAATTGGACAGCCATACATTTTAAAATCCTCTATTTTTCTCCACATTATAAAGTTTAGAATAGTTGGATATTTTTATGATGCTAGAAATGTCCTCTGTCTTCTAATCTAAAAGAACTCCTAAAATCTTTATGACCTAGAATATTACAAAGAATATCACTGAGATATTGGTGTAATAGATGTCAAAAAAATTTGGGAAGCATAAATATGATCTCACAGTTCAAATGATGGAAAAAAATCAAGGAAAACCTGGCCAGTGCCAGCCAGAAATAATTGGAGAAGGCAGAGGATAAGGTTAGTGCACATTTTTAGATGCTGTAAAGAAAAAAAAATAATGATGTGAATGAGACCAGGCAGGTTTATACCTTTCTCCCATTTCAGGCCTGTGTGTAGTTCTCCAGAAAGCTTCATTTTCTTTACATTCTGATACCAGCAAGAGGTTGGAGAGTGAAATTGAACATATTTTAATAGCCATTTCTTGCTTTATTTCTCATGATTTTATGGTATTAACTGGTAATGTGTAAAATTTAATGGATGCTTTTTATATTGGAATTGCATTTGTAGGGCTGGAGAGACGGATGGGAAGAGCAAGTGTTCAATGGGCAGGCATCGAGTTTGGTTCATTAATACTCAGAAGAGCTGAGGTGGCCATGATGTCATGAAATCTAGAAAATGAAGGAACAGAAATAGACCAATCATATAGGTTTGCTCATTAGCCAGTCTAGGTCAAATGGTGAGTGAGTTATATGTTCAGTGAGAGAATCTGTCTAAAATATAAGATGAACGGTGACATAGGAAGGTATCTCAGTGTCCACATTGATCCTATATACAAGCATGCTTACACATACACACATTCATTCACACACATACTTTCACATACGCACACAAACAACACTCCATTTATATTTAGAGATGTTGAAACTATGCATTTTATTTTGTGATCATTTATTTCAGATATCTACCACAGTTTCCCCTCTTTTCTCTCTTTCCTTTCCATCCTCCTGCATCCCATCTACCTCCCACTCTATCCACTCCTCCTTCTTCTCCATTCAGAAAGCATCAGGTTTACCATGGTGTGAACAAAGCATGGTACATCAGGTTGAGGCAGGGCCAAGCTCATTCCCCTGTATCAAAGCTGTGCGAACTAATCCAGCTTTGCAAAAGCCAGTGACAGGTCAGGATCTCACTTCTAGGCACCTCACAGGCAGACAGAGCTACACAACTGTCAGACACATGCAGAGGTCCTAGGTTGTTCCCATGCAGGCTAGATAACTGTTGGATTAGAATTCACAGAGCTACCTGGAGCTCAGATCAGCTCTTTCTGTGGGTTCCTTCATTATGACCTTGACCCCACCCCCCACCCCCAGCTAGTACAATCCCTCTTCCCTTTTTTTCATCAGGACTCCTGGGGCTTGCCCAGTGCTTTGCTTGGCTGTGGACCTCTGCATTTGTTTAATCAATGAATGCTCTCTGATGTCAATTAGGGTAATCACCAATCAGAAACAAAACAGATGGCCAGTTCAGGTACCTTTTCCATGATTGCTAGGAGTCTTAACTGAGTTCCTCCTTTTGGTTTCCTGGGAGATTCCCTGGCATCAGGTTTCTCTCTAACCTGGAAATGGCAGCCAATAAAAAATGGGGTACATATCTAAACAGAATTCTCAACAGAAAATTATGAAATAGCTGAAGTACACTTCAAGAATGCTTCAACATCCTTATTCATCAGGAAATAGCAAATCAAAACAATTCTGAAATACCATCTCACATCTGTCAGAATGAGTAAGATCAAAAACACTGATGACAGTTTATATTGGAGAGGATGTGGAGTAAGAAGACCCCTCTGCCGGTGGGAGTGCAAACTTGTACAGCCACTTTCAAAACCAATATAGCAAGTTTCTCATAAAATTGAACTCAGTCTAACTCAAAATACAGCTTATACCAATCTTGGGCATTCATATAAAGGATGCTCAATCATACCACAAGGACACTTGCTCAACTTTGTTCATAGCAGTATTATTCACAATAGCCAGAACTGGAAACATTCTAGATGCCCATCAACCAAAGAATGGATAAGGAAAATGTGGTACATTTACACAATGGAGCATGACTCAGCTGTACAAAATAAGGAGTTCTTGAAATTTGCAGACAAATAGATAGAACTAGAAAAATCATTCTAACTAACATCCCCCAGACCCAGAAACCCAAACACGGAATGTACTTACTCATAAGTGCATATTAGGAGTAAAGTACAGGAAAACCATGCTCCAATCCACAGCTCCAGAGAAGCTAGATAACAATGAAGGTTTATGGAAGGACATAGGAATTTCCATAGGAAGGGGAAAAGAGGGCAGGAACAATAGGGGGGATGAGAGGATGGGAACTTGAAAGATCTTGTTGGGCAGGCAGGGCACTGGAGGCAGGTTGGGGGCAGGATGGAGGGGGGAAATTATATATTTTAAAGAAAGATTTTAATACTTTGTAGGATCAGGAAAAGATGTAAGTGCAGTAAATCTTTTAATTTATTTTGAACCAATTTAGAATCTTAGGAAAGTAAAATCACAATCATGTAATGAAAATGTATAATATAAAAGAAACATTTATTAATTTTATCCCATTAGACATGAAAAACAGCTAGCGTGCTATATTATTTATGATTGCAAATATTTACCACTAAGAATAAACATAAAGCAAAAAAAAAGAAAAAGCCAGCCTACAAACCACAATCCCAGAGAACTTAGACAACAATGAGGACACTAAGAGAGACTTACATAGATCTAATCTACATGGGAAGTAGAAAAAGACAAGATCTCCTGAGTAAACTGGGAGCATGGGGACCTTAAAGGAGGTTTGAAATGGGGAGGAGGAGACAGGGAGGTGAGCAGAGAAAAATATAGAGCTCAATAAAAAATTAATAAAAAATAGGATTTTTACATTGAAGTAAGAAATTATAAAACTATTTTCAATACATCATGAAAAGTAATAAAAATAAGAAAGTATTTTAAAGCTCAGGACACACATTCATGAGCAGCAAAAGAAGAAAGAGACGGTTTAGTGCCATGATACTTGAAATATCATTGGGAATATTTGAGAAATCTCTGAAAAAGAATAGATAGGTGAGTGAAGCATTATGAGTTTCCTATGCTTCAAAATACTTTCTGTTAATCCTCAGCCTCCATTAAATTCTACTTGATAGCTGTGAAACTAGAAGGAGGTCAGTGGATATAAACATACTGTATGCTCCACTGTGGTCGGTGGAGGAGTGATGTTGACAGGAACAGTCTTGATTGTTATGAGATGACTGAGATGAAGACAAAAAAAAAAATAGTCCAGTCATTTTGACACAAGTAAATTGCCCTGTCATGCTCACTGAAGATGCATGTACCTGAAGTCTGTGAGTACTGTTGAAATGTGTGGAAGAATCAGAACAAATGAGAATAGGAATAGACAGTGTCCTCCAATACACTGAACACTGTTTCTGCAATCCCTAATTTTTCTTAAACCGTAGTAAGTTTCAAGAAGAAGAGATTTTCTTATATGAGGAAAAGGATCAGCGTTCTGCTGTGCAGTCAACATCCTGATAATGGAGGCAAGTCTCAAGATATCAGGTTATAAATATTAGAATGATTAGACCCAAAGATGCGCTTTGGACTGGAAAGAAAATGAAGGAAAACATGGTTCTCAAAGCACAGAGAAAAGAAGTAAAGAACCCAGGTTGTGAAGAAATAGGAAGTTTTTCAATGATATGAGAAATAAAATAAATCACCTGCTAACACCAACATTTAACCAGTGAAGCCAGAGTCTGAGTAAACAAGAAAAGGAGAAAATATTAGGGAAATTATTGAGGAGTAAAACAACTTTACAACTGATCTCAATACTGTTAGCAACAAGAGAGTGAATTAATGATGAGAGAATATTTTTAAGAAAATCATAACAATTTAAAAATAAAGGCTTAAATGATGAGACAGTCATTTAAAACAAAGGTGACTATTCTTGAATATTAAGCCCAAATGGGGGGAAAGTATACTTTTGTTTAACAAAATAATAAAAATTTATGAAAAACATAGAATGAAAGGTCTGATGAGAGATTCCCAGAACTTGTATAAAGGTGGAACAAGAATCAGGTGTATCATGGTCATTACATCCCTACATATCATGGTCATTGCATCCCTACATAATAAATAATAGTAGTAATAAAATAATAAATTAATAATCATAAATACTATTCTTTAAAAGAAGTTGTAGAGAAGAGATTCTCAACTTGTAAGATACCACCTTCCTTGAAAGATTTGACAGTATTGTTTTCTTCCTGCTAGAAGACAACCAAATGTCTGTTGTCCCCTCTGGGTATTAAGAGAGAGAGTTTCTGAAGGTTCATATACTATGTTTATTTAAATGTATGAATATCTGTAACTCCCCATGTGCTATAAATGGGCACAGGGATTTGTTTAAGACTAATAATAATCACTATGTAGAAATTATCAGTGTCATCTCTGACATATGCTCCATAGTAAAGAAAAAATGTTAATAATGGATAAGGAATTTCAAGACTGTCTTTGTTCATGTTTTCTGTAAGATAACTGATTGAACTCACTTAGTGGTCTACTAAAGTTTCTCTTTACACACCACTTACTTTGGATTTGCGGTAGGGGATAAGATTTTCTAAATAAATCCCTTCAGGTCACAATGTCCTTGCCTTGCCCTTGTAAGCTGGAAAGAGCACAGCTTTTAGGTCAAGAGCCAATCCCCTTTACATTTTATTTGAACTGTGCACAGACTATGCATTTATTTTTTTTTAAACTGAGTTAATCAAACCAGACACTTACACTAAACGTATTAAAATCACTCAATAGTCTTTTAGGTGTAAATACGACACAATCACACTGCATAGAACTATTTAGAAACCATAATGCTACTCAGGACAATTTACCAAGAACATTTTTGAATAGTTCTGTCCTCTGTATCTTCTTTACTGTCCTCATTTCCTGAGCTACACAGACATCCCAATTCTGCAACTTCAGGGATGGCTACATCTTTGTCAGACAGATAAGCAATACAGGATGTTCTCTTTTGCAACAAACTCTTTTCCTTTAACCAATGATCTGTGAAATGTATCCATGTTATCACACTAGATTCTTTCTATTGCCATTATATTATACACTTAATTTATCCATTCTACTATTGGTGGGTAGTAGATTTATTTTCAATTTTCACTTTGTGAATAGAATTGCTATTTGCATGCTCATAGTATAGATAAGCAAATTCATAGACACCTTTTTAAGGGCACAAGCTCTCTCCTTTCAGCTATATGCAAAGTAGCAAGAATGCTGAAGTGCAGAGAAGAGTATGCTCAATTATATGATGTAATGCGACAAAGTCCTTGAACCTAGCTTCACTTTCACTTGAAATCTGTAACTTTTCTATTTCCATCTACTAAACCTTTTATAGTGGGTTGTCAATCATTTTTCTTGTGTTAAGACATTCTTCATAACACTAAAACAGTATTGAAGTATTCACTTTTATCTCTGTGATTAAGAGATTCTGAAAACAAAAAGAAATATGTCAAGTATCACACATTTGGTAAGATGAACAACTGAACAACTCAACTGTGGTATAGCAGACATACCTTGTTTATATGTTGTTGTGGGAGGCTGCTCATTTATTCCAGGCCACTTAGATCCAAAATGCTCACTCAGAAACTATATTATTTGCAATATTGTTTGGCCAATAGTGTAAGCATATTGCTAGCTAGCTCTTATAACCTAAATTAACCCATCTCCATATGCATATCTGCATATGCAGATGCATATATGTGCATCACCATGAGGTTGTGGCCTACCAGCAAAGTCTTAGTAGAGGCATCAGTCCCTGGTCGCTGTTACATGGCTTCTCCTTGACTTTGCCTATTCTCTCTCTATATCTTTTCCAGCCTGGCTATATAATGTTAAGCCATTGGCCAAAAGCAGATTTTTTATTTATTAACAAATATAAACAATAAAACATATTCACATCATACATCACCTCCCTTTTCTATTTAAATAAAAATGAAGCTTTTAACATTAACATAGCAATATTACATATAATAAAACATGTATCAAGCAAAAATTACAGTTACAATATTTATATCTACTTTATCTTTTATTACAACTAAGGAGAACTATAATTACAACTATTTATTACTTAAATCCATCAAAGACTACAGAAGGATATAATATTACCTAAACTTACAGGAAGTGCATTGTAAGCAAATTCCAAATCTCTAGAATTGACAGAGACATCTCGCTACCTGGACAGTCACCCAAAGTACTTCTGTACCATTGCAGCATCCACCTTCAGCCTACAGGCCCATAGTATCTGGCAAACTTTTCCAAGAAGCAGGAAATTGCAAAGACAGTTCCGCCTATATTGGCAGTTTGTTAGTCATTATCTTCTATGTCCTTCAGAATGTCTGGCAGACTCTGGTTTAATTGGATAACAACATCTAGAAGAATGAAAATAGATCAATATCCACAAAACTTACTCCAAATGGATAAAATGCCTCAACAAAAACCCAGCCACACCGAACCTCATAGAAGAAAAAGTGGGAAGTACACTTGAACACATTGGCACAGGAGACCACTTCCTAAATGTAACCTGATTAGCACAGACACTGAGAGAAACAATTAATAAATGGGACCTCCTAAAACTGAAAAGCTTCTGTAAAGCAAAGGACACAGTCAAAAAAACAAAATTGCAACCTACAGAATGGGAAAAAATCTTCATCAACCCCACATCAGACAGAAGTCTTGTCCCCAAAATATACAAAGAAGCAAGCAATTGGTCATCAATAGAACAAAAATCCAATTTAAAAAAATGAAGTGCAGATCTAAACAGAGAACTTTCACCAAAGGAATCTAAAATGGCTGAAAGACACTTAAGAAAATGTTCAACATCCTTTGTCATCAGAGAAATGCAAATCAAAACAACTCTGAGATTCCACCTTACACCTGTAAGAATGGCCAAGATCAAAAACACTGATGACAACTTATCCTGGAGAGGTTGTGGGGCAAAGGAAACATTCCTGCATTGCTGGTGGAAGTGCAAGCTGGTACATCCCCATTGAATGTCAGTGTGGTGATTTCTCAGAAAATTAGGAAACAACATTCCTCAAGACCTAGCAATACCACTTTTGGGTATTTACCCACAGGAAGCTCAATCGTGCCTCAAGAACATGTGCTCAACTATGTTCAGGGCACCATTGTTTGTCATAGCCAGAACCTGGAAACAATTTAAGTGCCCCTTGACCAAAGAGTTGATAAGGAACATGTGGTACATTTACACAATGGAGTACTACACAGCAGAAAAAGATAATGACATCTTGAAATTTGCAGGCAAATGGTTGGAGCTAGAAAACACCATACTGAGTGAGACCCAGACCCAGAAAGACAATTATCATATATATTCACTCATAAGTGGTTTTTAAACATAAAGCAAAGAAAACCAGCTTACAAATCACAGTTTCAGAGAACCTAAACAACAACGAGGACAATAAGATATACATGAATTCAATCAACGTGGGAAGTAGAAAAAGACAAGATCTGAGTAAATTGGGATGATGAGGACCATGGGAGAGGTTTTAAGGGTAGTGGAAGGAAAAGTAGGGAAGCAGAGAAATATACATTGCTTAATAAAATCAATAAAAAAAAGCAGGCATCCTGAAGGACTGTCTCACCTTATTTAAACAACTTTAGCAGTCATTTATTGTGGGTCCTGCATGCCCAGTCAAGCAGTTCAGGAAAGAACAGTTTCTTGCACAAATGTCTAAAATCCTCCATGAGGAGCCTCTTTGATGCCCATCTTGGTGCTGTCAAGAGCAGATGTGTCTCATTGTTATGAGAAGTACTAAGTTCTTAAAACATTTTAAATACCATATTCTATTAGTCTTTGAAATGTTTGAAAAATAACTATCTATCTGAAATATATCTCTGTACATCTAGAAAACCTAACTAACATGACTACAAGTTTGACTATTATAGATGACAATCTATTAACCTGTATTTCTTAATTATACATTACATTTTTACATGGGCTGCACAAACACAATACCTTAATCAAGAACAGAAATATACAGATAGAAAAATTGATCTCATATTTGTATCAATAGATCAAGATCCATACCAGTGCAAAGTAGTCATCTCTATAGCATATCCCCTTTTAAATATAAACAAACATTTATAAACAATATTTGGGAATATGGCTGAAGTTCTTTCCAAACTGCTTCTTGCTTTTGATTGGGGGAAGTAATTTTGTGGGATATTTATGGCAACCTTTTGGGAGGCTCTTTTCCATCAAACCACATTAGTCTGGAAGGAATCCACAGGTTTCCTCTTCTGTGGAAACAAATGAAGAACCTCTTTTCCAAAGCAGTTTATCCTTTGACCCAAATTTTGAAGTCAAGATATCTTTAGAGTATATATGTTTCTTTAGCTTAGCAGCCCATACAATGAAATATCTCTCTGTACTTAGCTCCTTCACAGTAAAAAAATTCAAAGAAAACACAATAATATACATAATCCAGACTCTCTGTATATAGTCCATCTTTACATGGTTTTATTTACATTTTTTACTGTATTACTTTTTTTTCAAAGCTGAGAACTGAACCCAGGGCCTTGTGCTTGCTAGGCAAGCACTCCACCACTGAGCTAATTCCCCAACACCCTGTATTACTTTTTTTTAGAGGTTTATTTTGTTTCTTTAAAGTCTTTGTTTAATTTTTTTAAAGCCATTCACTTTTTGTTATATCTCTCTTTACCCCTTTTTTTCTCTCCTCTAAGCCTACATACATCTTTAAACACACCGTGACCCATTTACAGGTTGTTTTAAATATGAATTTGTCTTTATTATCTGCAATCCTTATTTGACCAGGAACATTTCTTAAAATGCAAAATGGATTTGCTAGGAATACGGTTGCTTTGTCTTTTGGCTCTGCCCAATCCAACATAGAGGAGGTTCATTCATGGCCTCTGAGAATACTAGGTGGGAGCCATGCTCACCACCTCAACACTGGTAAACAGTAGGCCCATGCTAACACCAAGTAAATTGCAGCAAGCTGCCAACAAACACCATTTAAGTGCTCTATAGCTGGACCTCCTGAAAGAGTCAGAGCCATTTGTGCTTGTTAAGGAGGCAGCCACCACCATGCAGTGTTTTTGGTGCTAATTCTGAATCAGAAGGACCACTCTTAAAGGAACCATGGTGCTTCTACTTGCTGCCAGCAAACGAAGCCCATCTGAGAAAAAAAAATTCTCTTTCAAGTTTTGCGGAAATAGTCACTCATGTTGGCACCAACATGTTTAGCTGTAGTTTATATTCATCCTGAGTAGTACCCTAAGGACTGTCACATTGACACTGTGGACACTCAAAAGGACTTGTGCTAATTAGAGAGCAGAAACTTGAGATAGAACAGGAAATATATAAGCCTGTGACTTGTTAGTTAATAGAACATCACATTGTGATGGTTTTCTATTTCCCTGGTTTAGTTCCACTCTCACCTAATTTCTTTCAGGATACTACACAAATGTAGAACTGTGGGAAGTCCTTCTGTCTTTGTGTTGCTTTTATTGGTTAATGAATAAAGAACTGCATTGAGCCTATGGCAGGGAAGAGCAGAACTAGGCAGAGAAAGCTAGGCTGTATGCTGGGAGAAAGAAGGGCGGAGTCAGAGATAGATGCTATGTAGCCCAGACAGAGAAGGATGCTGGAACTTTAGCCAGTAAGCCATAGCCACATGGCAATATACAGATTCATAGAAATGAGTTAAATTAATATAAAAGCTAGCCAATAAGAAGCTAGGGCTAATGGGCCAAGCAGTGATTTAATTAATACAGTTTCTGTGTGATTATTTCAGGTCTAAGCTAGCAAGGTGGCCGGGAATCAAGAAGCTCCCTTCTCCAACATAGAACTTCATAGTGCAAGTGTAAAGGTCTGTGTGGGGATTCATGCTTTCTAGAGGAAGTATTTCCCCTGGAGTTTCATAGTGCCTAAGTGAAAGCTATTTGTCTTTGCTAAAAAAAAATACATAGAAATGGCCTACAGCTGGCAAAGATGACCATATGGGTTAATTGCCAAGGCAGACATGTAATAATGATAGTTATTGTAATTAGATAGTAGAAAAAGTTCCCATTTAATTTGGGAATGACAAAACACAGAAAAATGGGGATAGGAACAAAGCAATATCATTTGACTACTGCCAACTACATCACAATTAAACTGTGTTATACAGATTAAGACCTGACACATTATGCTTTAAAAATCTCAATAAACACTATAATTGGAATAATGATGAAAATTACTTTCAAAGGTGTTATTTTGTATCTAAAAATTAATCCAGGCTAAAATAACTAATATATGCAAATTTATGCATGCAAACTTATGTACATACATGGTATATATTTCCTGTATGATAACTTAAATAATATTAATGGAAATGAATGGAATACATATTTAAAACAAGGTAAACTCATGAAAATTCTAATGGATAGGCAATGTTTATATGATAAGCTATGCAATTTAAGAATATAGTAGGCAGACAATTTGAAAGTGTCATAGGAATTGTAAATTATTATTTTTATTTAAAGACAATCCACTCAGCGTTTTAGTACAGTTTTCTAATTTTTATTTTAATTATGTCAGCAGTTATGTATCCTGTGAATATAGTTAATGATGTTGCTTATAAGATTATATACTTAGAATAAATAATATTGGAATGCAAGTAGATGAAATAAAATAATTAAAAATGAAGATATCAAAAATATATCCAATTTTATTTTGATATTTTATAGGAAAGATAGCATTTTAAATCAGAGAAAAGCTGTTCTTTAGTAAATTATTCAACAGTATTAGGTTGATTAACTTAAAACCATTAATTTTTAACAGGAGAACCTTCAAATTTAAAAGGCATTGATGTTCAAAAATATCTTAAAATTTCAAGCAATTGTTAAAAATATTTGTGTCAATTCCAGGTGCAGTAGATATTGCTATACTACAATGAAAAGTTTAAAAATAGAAATAAAATATTTGGGTATATTAACATGTATAAATTATGTATTATACACACATTATAAATAGTTTCAAAATGACAAGTAATTAAATAAAAAATATTTGGAAAGTCATATTCCAAACCTGGCCGTCTCAAATGACTTCCCAGCATGTGCCTTCATTCATATCAAACAAATGTAATAATGTAGCAAAAGTAGAATATTACACCTGGCATCTAAACGTAGGAATAAATAAATGCTTGAGATAAAATATTCTAAACGAAAGATCATTTAAATATTTCTAGCTGAAAACTGCTAGCAAATTACATCTCAATGTAGCCTTGGCTGATACTAGATAGAAAAGAGGTAAGAAAGGAGGAAGAGCAGAAATTAAGGTTGATAAAATCCCAATAAAAGGGACATTAACACAATTTAGGTCAATACATTAATAAACACAAGTATAGATTGCTTTCTGCTGAATGTCAGTGTAGCTGAGATCATCCAAACTTAAAATCTACCTGGAATATAATTTATAATTTGTTTATGGCCATACCAATAGAGGTAGTTGAGAAGAACTGATATAAGATTCAAAGGAGAGGAAAAATAATGCTAAATAGATATTAGCTACACATTGTAGGAATGTATATTTATACACACATATGTATCTCTTTTTCCAATATATTAATGATACATAAACAGGTTTAAAATAATAAAATCATAATGGATGTAGAAGGAGTAAAAGTTAATGCTCAAGTGATTTCTTTAGTTATAGTAGTAACTATAGGTTGTCCAAAATTCATTTTGTTATCACAAGCAAATTTAAAACATGTCTAGGAGAGAAAACATGGCTATCTTCTATGTTCAGGTCACAGCTTTTTCCTTGTTCCAATATATTTTATATTTGCTTTAGTAACATTTACTTATAACCAATGTTTAATTCATTTCTCTAGAATTATTTCACATATACTCTATTGTTTTAATTTACTTAAGTAAGCTTTATATGAAAAGTAGAATTTAGAATAGTTTGAGTAAATTAGGAAAATGTGATTGGAGTTGGAACTGCTTAGAATTTTGTCATTTTCTGGGAAAAAAATTAAGTTGCCAAGCTTACACCCTATTGTATCAATGACAATACATTAATTATTATTGAAATGTTCATCACATCATTATTATTTATAAAATATGAGTATGGTGATTGATATTATTAAAATGCTCATCATTTTTCATTAATAAATATGACTAGCAAAATATCAATATAGTAATTCCTAATGATATTCTGCTTTACTCATTGATCACTGCCTAACTCAGTTTTCATCAGTGAGACATCATCCAGCAGATGTATGTAATAGTTGAAGAGACCTACAAAGAAACACTAGTTGAAACCAGGGGAGGTCACAGAAGAGGGACAGGAATGATTATAGGAGGCAGAGGGGGCAAGGACACCATTAGATTAGATCAATTAGTAATGTTCATTGGGTCTCACAGAATCTGAAGCTACAATCACAGAACTTATGGATATATCTTACAAGTGTTATGTGTTCTTGTGGTATTCCTAACAGTAGAAGTGGGGTTGTCTCTGATTTTTTTTTTTTTTTTTTTTTTTGCTTTTGGGACCCTTTTCCTCCTACTGGGTTTTCTGAGCTAGCCTTAATATGAGAGTTTTGCCTAGTCTTATTTTAATTTGTTATGTCATATTCAATTGATTTCCATGAGGAGACTGCTCTTTTGCTTTTGAAGGAGAACAGGGAGACGTGGACCAGGGAGAAAGGGGAAGAGTTTGTATGTGTGTGGGGAAAATGGAAGATAGGAAAGAGGGGAAACTGTAGTTTCAATGTAATATATGAGAAGTTTTTAAAGGCTTGTAAAATTTGAATTTTACATCAGCACTGTTTTAAAATTATTGATTCTGTACTATAAGAAGAATTTTTCATTTAATGATTGAGAAAAACTTATAGTTCACTATTTCTATTACAAAATTTTCTAGATGAAATTATTTCTATTATAAACTTTTATTATAAAATTTGTTTATTTTTTTTAATTGTATGTGTGTTTCCTTGCATGGGATCTCATAGTTGTGTCTGTATATGTCTGTTGAGGTCAGTAGACATTTCTAGATGTAGTCCTCAGTTCTTTACTCTCTCTCTTTCCCTCTGTCTGTCTGTCTGTCTATCTATCTATCTATCTATCTGTCTGTCTGTCTATCTATGTATATGTATAATATATATCATAAGTAATATATCTCAATTATTTCAATATTTATATTATATATACCAGTATATATCATACACTGTTAATAATATGTAAATATGTCATATATTATGTATATATGATTAAATATTACCTGATGATGAAGATGAATGATATATAATATATTAGTAAACACTAGCAGGTTGTTGAATAGTGAGACTTAGGGATCTGACTCCTTCTCCCTTTCCAGACCATGATTGCAAACATTAGCCAGCAAAGTTGTCTTTGCTTTCATCGTGTATTCCCAGAATGTAACACAGATCCTCCTACTTGCAAGGCAAATCACTTTACTGACAGTATTATTTCTCCTGCCCTTACAACAAAATGTCAAATACAATAAAATTGAGCTAACATTTACTTGACAAAATTTCATTTTGAAATATTAGTCATGTGTTAACTCAGAGTTAATAAAAGTGGTGTCTTCCAAAAGTGGATATGTTTCAGAAAACTTTTCTTGATTACAGTGTTTTTAAATACTGCACAAACTGTTAGCACTACAACCAAAAAAACCCCACTTCATTTAGAAATAAATCAAGCAATTTCCCTTGGAAGCACAAAATTTCATATGATTTAAGAATATATCATTATAATATAGTAGTATTTTAAGACTACTTATTATTGTCAACTAGTTGTATATAAAAGGTTGACAGTATTTATAATAATCACAACAGCTGAAAAAATAGAGAAAAAGTATGAAAATCAGAAAACAGGAATAGTTAACATAAAAGCATGAGTTATAGACTGCAAACCTGAAAATGAATGAATATATTAGTACTTATGAAATTAAAGTTTTAAGCTATCAATTAAAGTAATAAAAAGAATGCCTAAGAAATTAGGTAAATATTGATAATGAGAATATAATTATAAAATTTGTATTGATTAGAGACATACCTTGACATTTAAATGGTAATATTTATTTGCTAATGAAAAATAATCAGGCTATATTTGGACTTAATTTTAAAAAAAAATCTGTGTATCAAAAGCAAGGCGCATAAAATATTTCACCCATATTTATCAATAAGAAAATTATCAAGTAAGAGTTAAATGATAATTAAGTGCTTAAAATAAATCAGTACTTCTGAAAGTAAAGCTGCCTCATTGTTGAGATGGAGAATATCCATTGTGTAAATTGAGACTGAATCAATGACAATATTCTCATAATTACAAATTATGAGAATAATTACAAATAATTACAAATTATGAGAATAATTACAAATAATTAGCCCCTAGAAGATGATGTGAAACAATTACTGAATGTGAATAAACAATTTATGAAATATATATATATATATATAATTTACAAAAGAGAAAAAAATCGTATTTATCCTAAAAATATGTTATTTTAAGTAGAAACTTTTTTTACTATGGTAAAAGCAAAGAAGGACTTTGAGTGTTTTGTGACATGCATTTGGGTTAAATTTGATTGTGCATGCAAGCATAACTCATTTTAGTATGTTTCAGACTATTATTTATCACATATACTGCAATTTATTTGTAAGTTCTGTTGCAACCTCAAGTTAAGTAACTATTATGCATCATTTACCGAGATCTTTTCAGAATAGCCTTTGGTCGAAAACACTTGATTTTGTAAGCACAATGACTTACAAGATCGGGTAGTTCACATGTTTAAGTAATTTCAATACTTTTTCTCCAAGCCAATAGCTTTAATAGTGCAAAAAATATTTAAAACTTTTACATTCTAAGAGTAGGAGATATGATATGGTTCATGTGTTTCTTTATTTACCTTTGTTTAGTTGCTGTGGTGTCAGACAGCAAGGCCCAAAGGAACATGTTTCCTTCAGCCCTTTAAAAATGACTTCCTTTGTCTCAAAGATTTTTCTTTCTTTTCGATTACTTGTTTTCGTTTTTTGTTTTTTTCACTTTCAACAGGTTTCACCTTTGTGGAAAAGTGTTTCTCATAGTATTTTGTCTGAGAGTTGATCCTGAAGAAACCTTGGCCACTTATCTTATTGAAACCTTATTAAATATTAACCAATTTTTGCAGTCCTTGCTCTTACATAGTCAAGTCTGTTGAAACTCGACTTTTCATTTATTTTTGCTGGTTGCCACTGCAGTATTTGCTTGTTTTCCAGCATCTAAAAGGTCACCTGCTTGGGCCCATCTGTAAGGTAACTATTTCATATATTTACCATAGAGATCTACAATACTGTATTCACACCCTGAACTTAGTGGCAGAACAATACGGTATCCAGAGATGTAATATGTTTTAGGGTAATTAAACTTTGCTATCCAGTTAGCTTTTAAGACATACAAACATTTTCTACAATGGCTGCTAGAATTATGAGTTTATTGTTCCTGAAACATCATTTTAAAAGTATAAAATTTAGAGAATTTCACGAACAGTAAATCTGGAATTTTGCATGTCTGAGCATTACCGAGCATGACCATGAATACATACTTTACTAATTATTAACTTTTTCATTAAGGAAGTAATCTCAATAATTTTCTTTCTTACGAGACAATTCAATCAACTTTAAAGTGGTATCATTCACAGAGATGCTCTGATGAATAGATTATACTAAAATATGAAAAGTCCATGCAATGTAAATTATTTTAATTTTCCCACAGAAAATTATTATATAAGCCCACCATAAAAACTATTATAGATGTTTTCATAAAGGCATAAGTAAATGTATACGATACATATATGCAAAATATTTTGCATATAGTCTAAAATTCCAGAAATTATTAGAAATTTTTTATTGTTTCTTTGATGTTCTATATTTAAAAATTGATCACTTTGCAATCTAATAATTGCCATGTTATTAAATTGACTATAGTTCAAAGTTGAGATTAATTAATTGCACTTTGTATATAATTTCTATGTGTAGCTTTCTGCTTTCCAGGCTGAATGAATTTGCCTTATTTTAATACAATGGAATAATTCTGTCTGAAAATCGTTATTTTTCATAGTATCCATAAGATAGGATAGTTGCTAAACAACATATAATTTTTGAATAATATCTTTATTAATGATATTAATAAATACAATGCATCAATTTTTGTCTAGAAAAAAA